>CM033455.1:5725672-5806507 GCA_019425755.1 Amaranthus cruentus
TCATGAGACAAATTTTGCTAGACAAAGTAAATATTTTTGTAATCACGTAGTAGTATTTTTAACAGATAATAAACTAACTAGAAAGTTGCATCACACTTACTCAGTTGCGAAAACCGAGTCTGAGTTTTGGTGGAAGGACGAGAACGCTGAAGCTCCTTCAATTCATAACCAAAAATGTTTGCAAGCTTCTCCTTTGCCTTTTCGATTACCGCAGCAGGAAGGGCTCGCTGACGGTAATTCTTAGTGACAATTTGAATTAGCTCGTCTCTTTTAATTGGACATCCAGAGCTTTGATGAGTCTTGAACAGAATGTATCGGCTTACCTCAGCAACAAGTTTATCTTTCTCCTACAACAAAGTATTGAAACAAAAATAAAATTGATTTGTTAAAAATAAAACTAGGGATAATTTAAGCAAGAGGATGAGCAAAAAAAACCTCTTCTGATATATCAAATTGCGATAAATCCTGAGCGTCACCGGTGTTATTCATTCCTGATGCCAAGGAATTAAATTATCATTTTAGGTGAAAAATGAAAAATTAAACCCTAGAAATTGTTACAACTCTATACAAGAAATTAAATTTGATGAAATTACAGACTTTCATGCAAATTTGAAGCATTAGAAGATAGATATGATATATAAATCGAAAAAATATAACAAGTAAATTTGTATAATGTTAAGTATTAAGGAAAATATGACATTGGATGCCGAGAGCCCGAGACAGAGAGAGAGAGCGTAGTACCAGATTAGTCGAATTGGGAATTTTGAGATTAGGGTTTAATGGGGAATTTGGGAAAAGGAAAGTAAAAAGAGTTTGAGTGACTGAAACCACCTGTGTCAGTTTCGCGCCCTTTCTAAATTAACTCCCCCTTTAAATGCACAAATAAAATATTCAATTCAATTACTTTTATCATTATTTATTTATGAATATTGTAAAACAAATAGATTTGATAATCATATTTTACTATACAATTTAGTAAAAGAATTATATTCTACTGACTTCTTAAATAGCATTAAATGCTTAGGGCTACCTAATCACATTCTAAAGCTGAAACTTGGTGTTCCAGTCATGTTACTTAGGAATATAGACCAACAATCTGATTTGTGTAACGGTACTTGATTAGTTATTACACAAATGGGTGATCATATTATTGAGGCTAAGGTAATTTCGGGAAGTCATATTGGGCATAAAGTTTTTGTTCCACGTATGATTTTAAGCCCATCAGATACCAATTTTCCATTCAGATTACAAAGAAGGCAGTTTCCGTTAGTTGTTTGTTTTGCAATGACCATTAACAAAAGCCAAGGCCAATCACTCTCAAATGTGGGAATATATCTTCCACGACCAGTATTTAGCCATGGTCAACTATACGTTGCTGTGTCAAGGGTTACAAGTAGAAAGGGGTTGAAAATTTTGATATGTGACAACGAAGGTCGTGCATCAGCTAAAACTGCTAACGTAGTATATAATCAGAATTTATCATGAATTTCCTCTGCTCTGGTATAATCTCAATCATTTTACATTTTCAATCCTTTTACAGCTTTGCGTTTGTGATACCTTTAACAATTCATTTTATGGTACTTGATTTTATGTTTTGAGCTAATCTGAAGCATTTTTGTAATGGTGTTATAATTTTTTGTGACATAAATTTAGTTTGTATTCAAAATAATTACTCTTATGGCTAATCACAAAGAACTATTATCTATGAGAATAAATTATAACACTGATAATTTTAAATAGCTAAATAACATGATAACTTTTTACAATTTAATTAGAAGATTTTGATATGACAATTGCTTCCTATTTTATCTTAGAAACCATAAGAGTAAATTATAAATTTTAGCTCTTATGTATCACATATACAAAGTAATAACTGTATAGCATTTGTATGACCCAATTAGTTTGAGTTGTTTCTGTCTAAGTGATTAGTTTGACTAATTTAATTGCAAATCAGTACCCTAATGTTGTAATTTTATAAGACATGGGCTAACATGGGAAAAAGCCATAAATAAAGAATTTTAATTATTGTACTTACCCAATTCATCATACAATTTAAAATTTAAGTTCAATCCCTAATAAATTTGCAAAAAAAAAAAATTCCATAAACAACAGGGAATCATGAAAGGGAGATAGAGTACATATTTCTCACATAATCACTCTCACCATCACAGTCATATTCACATTTGCTTCTAAAGCTAACTTGAGCATTTTTAAACGATTAAGAAACAGTTTACATTTTACATTTTCTTCATTTGCATGTTAATTTAACTATGAAAAAATGATCAATACAAAGTACATCTTGCTGTTTTGGTATTTAAATTTTACATTTTCTTAAATCAATTTATACGTTTATTAATCAAAAGAATAATTTCAAAAATTAATTTAAGATAAAGAATCAAACCTGCAACAGAGGAATTCCTTTCTTGATTTAGTTGCTTCTTTATAGATCCATTGGATTCGACCATTTATATCTATACATTTCTTTCTAGATCCATTGAATTCAACTATTTGAGAAAATGGGAAGGAAATGATGGACAAGATGAATTGGTAGTTTTAATAATAAAATACGGGACAAAAATGGTGAAAATAAATTGGTAGTTTTAAGAGGGATTATGAAAGATTGGAGTTGGAAATGATGAGTGAAAAAATGGTGAAGATGAGTAATGGTGGTGAAATGGGAAATAGTGGAGAAGATGAGAAATGGTGAAGATGGGAAAATGGGTATACTAAGATGCAAACGAAAGTCTTATATTTAATGGAGCTATGTGTTTTTGATTTTTTTTTGTCTCATGAAATTTGTCTTATCTTTTTGGGCAAATATTTTTTGGATAATTTGTTGGCAAATTTTATTTTAAATAATTTTGTACTCCTATTATTTGTTATTTTTGTACGTTTCTTTTAATTTGTGTCATTTTTATTTTTAGATAATGGCATATCAATTTTAATTAAACAAGTTTTTGCATTATAACTCTCTTTTAATTTTATCTACATAGTTTATTCATCCTTTTTATTTTCTTAAAATCTTTCATGTTCTCTTTAATTCAATTTTAATAGAAACAGAGGAAATAAATATGAAGGTTACAAGTGTTTATTTTGAACTAATAGAAATTCAACTTAAAAGCCACTATACCCACCCCACCACTTATGCATTATTTTTTTATTTTGCAATTTATTTTTTTAAAAGATAAAATCGAATCTAGCTATGTTAAAAAGAATGAATGGAATGTCAATGTTACACCAAATTTCAAATAATTATGGACGAGATAATATATATACAATCAAATTTTACACGCTAACAATGAAATTCAAAGTTGTTTCTATATTTTTATATCGTAATGTGATGATTTATAAATATAAGTTACTTTTTATTATTTTTTTTATATGTTATAATATAAGAAATAAATTCAATTTATATACAAATTCAATAATTTTTTTATATTTTTAATTACCGTGCTTGGCACGGGTTTCAAACTAGTATTTTACTATACAATTTAGTAAAAGAATTGTAATAAGACAAATGGTAACTTATTGGAATTTTGTTTAATATCCTCATTTCATATATTTTTTTTAGGTAATTTCTATACGTTAACATCATTTTATTGTGTCGTCACTCTTTATATATTGAAGTTTCAATATTGCTTCTAATGAAATTTTGTAACTTTATCTATCTAATTCCTCTCTTAAAAAACTCTTTAAACTAAAATTTAATATCGAACCACTATGGAAAATGAAAATAATCACCAAAATGATTTAGTAAGCATCGATAACAATCGCTAAATTCAAAAAAAAAATGTTTGTGTTGAAATTTGATATATGTTCATTCTTTTGGTCATACCTTTTGATAGGAAAATCAAAGAACCTAGACATTAAGTTGTTTCCAATGATATATTATATGCCCAATTTCGCCAACCTAGCGAGAAATAACGATCGTTTAAAATTTGCTTGTGCTGAAATTTGATAAATGTTCAATCTTTTGGGCATAGCTTTTCATGGAAAAATAGTATTAATGCAAAGTTTGCGGCAATAGAAACTAGACTTCAAAAGCTTTCCAACCACATATCATATGCCCATTTCGACAACTGAGCGAGAAATAACGACCGTTTAAAATTTGCAGTGATTTTTTGTATCACGATGGAGGCACGCATTTTTTACGCGATTGGATGTACCAAAAATCACTGCAAACTTAAACGAACGTCATTTCTCGCTCAATTGTCGAAATTGGGCATATAATAGGTTGTAGAAAAGCTCTTAATTAAAGTCTAGTTTCTAATGCAGAAACCTTGCATTAATACAATTTTTCTATAAAAATTCATATTCAAAAGATCGACACATGTATCTAATTTCAACACAAGCGAACTTTAAACAATCATCATTTCTCACTCGTTTATCGGAACTGGACATATAATATATCATTGGAAAGATTTTAAATTCTTATTTTAAGATTCATGAAAAATCTAACCTAAAACCCACAAGCACCAAATCACCCGTGAGGTTGCCCCATGACCCACGTACCCTTTCTCTAAGCCCAACAAGGCAGCCACCGAAAATTTGAAATGAATAAGATTATCTATCAAAAACAAAAACATACAATAAGATCATGATCAAACTCATTCCAAAACTAAGCGTGTAATCCGCAAACCTTTTTGTTTTCGTGTTTAGTACTCTTAATCCTTGTATAAATAGGGGCTATTATTGCTTTGGTTAATCAATACAAACATTATTCATAACCCAAAACCTTTTTCTTAATCTCTATTTTCAAATTATTAATCTTTTCGCATATCAACGGCAAAAATGGTAAAATCAGCCCGTATTGAAGGCTAGGATGAAGATCTCAGCAGTGGAAATCGAAGAGTTGAGGTTGAATTAGCGTTCTATTGAACCCAAACAAGGTATTGGAATACTCTAATTCTGCCTTTCCCCTGTGTAGTTGGCTTCATTGCCTAGTTAGAGTTGTTTCTAACAACTGAGTATTGAGCCCTAGAGATAATACATGATTTGAACCTAATTATTAGTGCTTTTCAAATGTTTTTGTTCGGATTTACTGCCAGAAATAACTTGTATTGTATGTGGATGATCTTGGCTTCATGGGGCAGTCCTTGCGTTTTATTAGGGGAGGTTGTATTGAAGAGTGGGTTCCTAGTAATTGTTGATCCCCCGTCCCCTATCACCGCTGACTGCGTCTGTGATGCCGATCTCATGCTTGTTTTAGGCTGCTCTATGATTGTCTAATCACAATGCCCAAGTTTGTACCCTATATCATCACCCAATGCCTTGGTTATGAAATTTTGTAACTGATTTGATGCTGTCAAATGATAGCTTGGGATCAATGATAAGTGCAATTATTTGCGCTTATCCGTATTATCTTTACACTCTTTACATGAAGTTTTAGAGGTGTTTAGGGATGAAGTTTTAGAGGTGTGTAGGGATTATAGCAGTGAATTGTTGTAATTTTGTCTCACGTGTTTAATTTTGTAGTCCTATGATATACGAGGCAGAATTGAAGCTTTTTACTAGTATACGGAGTTATAAGAGGGTGAAGGCTTGGAGAAATAGCCTAAGACCCCTTAAATAAGTGAAGAGATCGTTGCTCGCTTGAAGATGTTTTACAATGAAGATGGGCAAAAGAGAAAAGAGTAGAAAAGTGCTTAAACGGTTAAAGTTTTGAGAAGAAATTTGATACATGCTCACTCTTTTGTCCATAACTTTTGATATAGAGATCACATTGATGCAAGGTTTGCGTCATTGGAAAGTAGACTTCAAGAGCTTTTCAACGTTATATTATATGTCCATATCCGACAACCGAGCAGAAAATGACGGCCATTCAAAGTTCACCAATCAGGCCCAGAGCGACGACTCGTCGCTCCAAAGTGACGACTCGCTGCTTCTATGCGAGGACTCGTCGCTCCTTTGTAACGACTCGTCGCTTCTTCTCTGAACTCTCTTTTCCAGGCCAGTACATATGTAACGACTCGTCGCACCCGATGTGGCGAGTCGTCGCTCTTCATCTGACGGGAATTTAAACGGTTTTTTTTTCCTAATTTTTTGAACCACTATTTAAATGGAGGTTACCCTAATTTAGATGATTCAGTTTTCTTTTGTTCTAACTCTAGTTTCTCCTTGTTTTCCATAGATCTTAGTTTAAGCTTTCCTTTGAGAATTTCATTATTGTGATCTTGGATTTTATTAGCAATTTACATATCGTTCTTCATTTCCATCGTCAAGGTATTTCCTTTATATTCAAGTTTTTAAATTATGTCTTATATCTTGTCTCATGTTGGGTTAGTATGCATAGAAATCTCTACAACCATGATTAGTGAGTAGTTTTGCATGCTAGGACATTGGATTTGAACCCTATATGTATGTGATTGCTAGATGAGGATTAATGATTGTGATGTTGAATTGATTTGATTAAATTGTTTTGTATGATCATTCAGTTAAAGTCTTTTAATTTCTCTTAATACCAAAATCACGAAAGTTGAGATTGAATACTATGTTTTCTTGTAATGTTAATCGATCAAAATACGAAAGTTGAGATTGAAAGAACCCATTTAATTTGATTTAATTTGGTTACCATCCCGAAAAGGAGTGATAAAATTAGATTGGTGAATCAATTCAACGGAATCAATTGCAATTCTTATCGAAATAATCACATGCTATTAGTGTCCTATGTCGTAATCCTTTTTATTATTTTGATATCATCATATTTCTTAAGCGTTTTCACATAGCTTATAGAATCAACCAACAAATCTTCTGTTCCTATAGTGATTAATTGAACGACTCTTGTATTAATCTTGCCTCCCTGTGATCCGACCCGTAATTGTGCTACGACACCCGTACACTTCCGGCATTAAAATAAAACCCTAACTATCAATGTCTATTCTAAAAGGTCAGTTGCTACTGTGTCTTTGAGTGTGTTGAAGACAGGCAGCACCAAGGTGTAATGTTCAGGCATATAGCTGTTCTTTTCTCTAAATTAACTACTAGCTGCATCCAAGATCAACTTGAATCTCATGTTTGTTTGCCAGACCCAGTTGGATGTATTAAATTGCTGCTGATTATAGTCTTCCAAATAATGATAATTGGCTTGAAATTAAAGCTGGGTTGGAAGTCTGTTTTGTTGATAAGGTGTTGAAGGGTTGCAGAAGGCGAATCCCAATTGAGTTAAATGCGAGAAGATATTTGCTTCTTGTACTGTTGGTCTACGCATGCTGCTATGCCTATGAGTATGAGTTCAGGAATGTTTTCAATTGAGTTGCAGGCTGTTGTGCTAAATGTTACCAAGTTGGTCTACGCATGCTGATGAGTCAAGGCTTCTTATTGATTTTCATAAATTCTCGTGGGAGACAATTTACGTTGAGCCGGTACATTATACTTCCTTCATTTCATTTTAATTGCACCATTGGGTTTAGCACATTTTTGAAGGGTCGTCAAATCAGTTTGGTAAAAATAGGGATGGTGTATGATTGATGGTGATACGTGGGGTAAAAATAATAAAAAATTATTATAAGTAGATAGTGGTTGTGACTTGTGGGTATATTAAATAATTAATGGGATGATGTATAATTAATGGTGATAGTGGAGTAGGAATAAAGTGAGGATAAAATAAGTAGATTATTTTGCCAAAAATAGTAATGTTACAAGTAATATGAAACTTCCAAAATTAATAAGTGTTGTAAGTAAAATGGAACGGAGGTAGTATGTTAGGAAATTCCACAGGGTAACTCTGAGGTTTTGGGTTATCCACGTGGTAACCAAAACTTTTTAAAAATCCACGCGGTAACCCTGAGGTTTAAATAATTGTTCCACCGTGACCTTTTTATACATAAAAAAGTTAGCAAACGTTAATTTCGAAGCTTTAAGGTTGGTGTACACTTATTAATGCGACTCGTCATTTCAAATGCCATGAATTTTTAACATTTTTCCCCAAAATGTAGACTCCAACTCTACAATCATCCAAATCATATTTTTCCCCCAAATCTCAAGATGGTAGAGTTAATAGGGTATATATTTTGGGGGAAAAAGTTAAAACTGATGGCATTTGAAATGGTGAGTTGCATATATAGGCAACAACCGTTAATCTTCAAAATTAACGTTTGTTAATGTTGCTAACGTTTTATGTGCAAAAAGGTCACAATTTTTTAGAATATTATAAATAGGCATTAAGTTAATGTTTTGGTTACCACGTGGAATTTCCCTTATGTTTTTTGGAATATTATAAATAGACATTAAGAATAATGTAAGTATATATTTAAGATATTAAAAAAGACATTAAAAATACGATAAGTAAACATTAAAGATAAATAAATAGACATTAAGAATTAGCATTTTTTTAAAATTGCACCTGAATGCTTTTTTGTAACTGAATCGATGTTAATCTAACTTATCTGTCTAGGCCAGTTAACTTATCTGTATAGGATGTTAACACTAATCATACACCATAAATTCTGATGTTTTAAGTCCGAAAACAGGGAGTGGCTTCACAGTTGCAAATTATACACTAGATTTTAATGCTGAGTCCGAGGAACGAGGGTGGATTCACAGTCGTGAACTCGTCACCATGGATATCCCAGTTTCATCTTGGTTTCTAGAATTGTTCAGCCATCTTTCAAACAAATAATTTTGACCAGATGTATTAACAAAATCAAAAGGGACTAACAAAATATAGAAACCCGAGCTAATATCCAAGGGTAAAATCATGACAAACCAGTTCCTGCATCAATGCCGGCTAATATCAAATCGGAAACCTAAATACAGGATTACTGTGACATCGAAATGTCGCCTTCGAATCGGTTTAAAGCAATTTATTTAACTTTTGAATCGTTGTTCGAGTTATTACTCTAACATCAATCTTTTCTATCAGATATCTAACAGCTAAGAAAAGGATCGCTCAGTTTAAAAATATCGACACACACAAGAAAATTAATTCCTGTTTTCCGGTCTGTTGAGCTTGATTTTTTCATAGTCGTCATTGCGATCCAATTTACAAAAATCTAACCAACATCAATATGAAAACCTTTGAAATCTAATAAAATTCAATTCAATATAAATGTACCAAAACAGAGGGAATCCAAATTGAAGATAAAGACTTCAAATCTGGACATATAAAACCCACATAAATTTTGGAAATCAATATATGCCTCCAGAACAAAGCTTGCAAGAAATTGATCAGAAGATCTCACGCCTTGCAGCCGAAAGGAGAGGCATCATCCGAATTACTGATCAATGTTTGAATTAAGAGAATTGGAGAAGGAGAGATACTCACCATAATGTTCAACTGCGGTACGGGAGCTGATGAGATTGACGCTGGGGATTGAAATATATATACATACCATCATGGCTTAAACCCTAATCTTTGTGCCTACTTCCGTGTTTCATTCCGGAGATTTTAGGGTTTATGGTGGTCCGCATAGAAAGCCCACATCTCAAAACCATTTGAATGTTACTTCAAAGCCCATTTTGATCAAACTTTTTTCTTTTCTTTCCAATTTTAGAAAATCATTTATTAAAAATAGTCGTGAAAATTTAGATTATTTATCATTTATTAAAAATTGTCGTGTAGTTTATATCATTTATAAGCTATAGTTACAAATGCATTATGTATCAGTTATACCCACTATAAAGTATAAAGTGCAAACGTTGTAGTCACGTTGTTGAATTCCGATGGAGGGGTCAAAATTACCTTGACTTACTCAAATTATCTTTAACCTAATCCAACATCTAATTCTTTATTCCTTCATCTTCTCATCTTCGTTGTTGAAAAGATCGAGAAAAGTGAAGTTGTCATCGTTAAAGCTTGAAAATTGGAGAAAGAATGACAATATGGCTACAATGGTAGCGCCTTTTAATTTATATTGATTATAACTCATAAACAACAAACTTTGCGGCAATAATTCATAAATGATTCGAATTTGATGATATTTAAAAAGTGATTCTTTATAAATTATAGCCACTAGATTCAATAATTATAAGTTATAGCCACCATAAATCGAAAAGTACAAACATAACCATCTCACCGAATTTCAATGAAAATGACCAGATAGGTTTAACAATAATAATTACCCATAGCAAAAATAAGTTTGAATAATAAATGTACACGTACAATATATTAGTAATAAAATCCAACCCCATTAGTCCATAGCATATGCACAATGTCCAGTAGACAATGTCATCATTCTTAATCCCATTCATAATCATCTTAGAACAAACTGTGATCCAAGAAATACTCCACAATCCAAATCCTTTTAAAACACAAAATAAATCACCTATCACCACATTCCTTCCTTATTAATAAATCAAATTATACATAATTGCATAATATCTCATGAACAAAAGAATTCAGATATTTGCATCAATCTCGAACCTCTTCCTGCTGTCGAAAGCAAGTAAACGATTACCAAAAATCAATACGTCTAAGAACAAGTACAGCATATTCCTCCGATCCTCATGATCATGAATCGAAGTTGTGCGTGCAAATATGGCCCCGTGCCCCTACGTATTAACTTACTAACAGATTAACTTACGAGAAACTTTTGATCACCGGAATCTAACAACAATACACGATATGTCATCTTTGCTATCTCTCTTCAGTGCTTCGGTTGCTAATTGTTTTGCTGCCTTCTGTGGATCTTTTATCTTCCTCGCTATGTTTACCGCCTCTTCGTTGGATAGTACCTAAATGATATAGAAACAACATATCGACAATTTAGCATCGAGATGGAACCGCCATTCCAACGGATCAGCCAGTTCAATAGTTGTTTCATCTTAACTAAAAATCGCGGGTACGAAGTAAATAGAAATATGAAGTCGGAAAATCACCTTCCACAGACCATCACTAGCCAGAATGAGAAGATCAGTGCTCACATCAATAGTCTTATCTTGCACATGAGGGTCTGATCGAAGATGCGACTTGAGGCTCTTGTCCCCAAAAGCACGAGAAACTGCTAACTGACCATTTACTCTTGGAACGTCACCTGATACATTGGGAAAAAACATTTTTTAAGCCACGCAGCAAATGTATCAATAGAGACTGGTATCGATTCACAGTAATATTGATTCATCAAAACACAAACAAAATGAATAAGCATGGGTAAATGAGGTCCGGACCAGTGAAACATAATTCGCTACTTAGTTCGCCATTTGGATTCGTGATTCGTGATCGCGATTCGCTCAAAATGGTTCAGAAATAGCCTAAAACCGACCATAGTTCATTTTTTTCGATTCACGATTCATGATAATTAGCGAATCATGTGACACTAGTTCGAACATGTTTTGGGTATGATATAATGTGGGTCGGGTTAATTTGTTTTATCGTGTATACATAAATATCTTGACAATTTGATTGATTTGATTTTCGACAGCTCTAGGTCTAGGGTACCTGGCATTTTAGAGACAAATCCTCCTTTACCCTCAATAGTTTCTCTATCAGTATTAGGCTCATGATCAACAGTCATCTGCAAAGCCTGACCTCCATTTGAGAGAACTGCTCGGGAATCTCCAAGATTAGCGATCCATAACCTTCTACCATTAATCAGTATAGCAGTAACAGCAGTCGATCCACCTCTGGCAATGTCGGATTTTTGAGACAGAATTTCTTGGTCAGTTTTCTCATAAGCCTTTGGGATTGATCTTCCAGGGTCAACCCAAAACTCTTCCTAGGAAACATTGGGAAGATCAACTGTATAAGTATATGCAAGAAACTGTTTCAATTAAACCATGATTTTATTGGTTTGAAACATATTAGAAAACGAATGAACGAAGATCAAACCTCGTTAAGAATGTTGTGAAACAGATTTTTCTGAAGGTAGGCAGGTACAGCATCTCCTAAATGACCATCAAATATGGCAAACAGACCAAGCTCATGTTCTTCCATATTTACAAACTTAGCTACATGATAATCCTCCATCGGATGGTCGGCTTTTCCCTTAACGAGACTGTACCCGAAAGTAATTTGACCTTGATTACTTCTTCCTTTTCCTGAAGTACATGAACTTTGCTGTCCACCAATCTAAGGGGCCAAGAAAAGAAGGAAAACCTTAGGTTCATATACTTTTTCATAGTCAACACCCTTGCAAATTGCTTTTTAGACAAAGATTATACTGTGAGTATCTATCCACACACGACTTTGTCACATTTAGTTTGGGCGTGTTTGCCAAGACAATTATTAAAGCCTTAATATAAAAAGGTTTACAAACAAATTATTTAAACGTTATTGCTCAGAACTGGGCCTAAGAAGCACCATTTAATATTTGAGGCCCCTTATTTCTAGGGGCTAGGCGGTTGGCTACCTGGAATAGCCTAAGAACCGGCCATGTAGGTAGTTAATTATAGTTTTTCGCAAATAAAGGGCTAAAAGCAGATAATAAATCAAATCAAACTGAGTTTTGAAACCTCAAATTAAAAGACTTTGTGCGGTCAAGCACGTTGCATATGCCATAATCACCTTTGGATTATACTTCCATTGTAATTCAAAAAGACATAAAAGGAGCTATCAGCAAAAGAATTCAATAGCTAATTGGAGTACTTCCTTTAACTTAAGTGTTGTTTGCCACTTGTATTATTGTTTTCAACACCAAAATCAACTTTTTTGATACTTTATGTTAGTTTTTTCAATATTGGTAGCTGGTTTCAGGAATTAAGAAGACTATCAAAAAGTGGCAAATAATTTCAAACTAAATTACCCATAAAACCTAACAAGTTCCACCCATTGTATGAAACAATCTCACCGAGAATGTTAGATAGTCTATCTAATACATATAACGATAATATAAGCTTCTTATTAGAGGTCGTCTCATCAAAAGATAGTCTTTCTCACAAGAGTAACTCAATAATTTTACTTCTTTTAAATATCAAAAAGTGTTTACTTAGATCATTATTTTGACCAAAATAACTCTGACTTTCACAGAAAAATACCTCCAAGGCACTAATGTATACTCCAATAATCATAAGCAATTCCAATTATTTTTGTTTTAAAAACAACTATATTAAAAAAAACTATATTTTTATATCTTCATATCATATCAATAATACAAATAAAATTCAACAAATTAATAACTTGTCCAATAAGATTCTCTAGTCTCAGGAATAGAAATTTAATAATTAATCCAAACATTAATCAAACAAAATAAAAGTTGATCACGAAACAGAAAATAGTAAGACTAGAAAAACAGAGATGGTGTAGGATATAGAAAAATTACCTCAGACCCATTAAAGCAACACAAACGGTCCATGGAAATTATTGATTATAAGAAACAATTCCGAAGATTTTTGTAATTCCAACAAAAGCCCACCTGTAAAAACCCTAAAATCAAAGTCAACCAAAGTAAAAAAAAAACATACAATTATGAGGCAAAAACAAAAAATTGACCTTACCAAATCCCAAAAAAGCAGAAAAAATAACTGCCCAGGAATTAAAATCAGTTTTTTAGACAATTCTTTTGATGGGGAATCATGAACGTACAGATTAAATAGTTTTAAAAAAAGGGGGAAATTTTGAAGATGGGAAATTAATAGTTGAAGATAGTGAGTGGTTTCTGCGTGTTCCCAAGTATGTAACCGCCTTAAATAGAGAAAGAAATTAATGGGGAAATTACAAAAGAAAAAAAAAGGATGAAATAAGAAAAAGAAAGGAAAATTGGAATAGGTTTGTAGAGAAAAAAGATGATTTGATGAAGAATAAAAAAAGAAGAGGAAATGTATTTGAAGGATTAATAAGAAGGAAAATAAAGAGGTTATAGGCTGTACAGGGGCTGCAATTCTACTTTTGAAGAAAGTACGACTTGTTCCGTGTTGACTTTCTTGCGGTTTTTGCTCAGAATAACAACAGTGCCTTTCTCATTTCTGACTGTTCTACGCCCCGTCGTTATCCCCTCTCCTAGGTACATTCGGGTTATAGGGCATTTGGGTTATTGTGTTGATTACCGGTCAGAAGTTTTGTGTCGGTTCTAAATTGAGTTTTGCGTCCACATTGATTTTTAAATAATTGTAAATTCCTTTTAAGTCGAATGAAATTGAATTAGGTTACAAAGTCGGATCAATATCAAATCGTTGAGTCTGTTTTAAACATCGCTATTTCGGAATATCAGTGAATCGGACTCAAATCAAATTTGTTTCAAATTTTAACTTTGCTCTCAACAAAACTTATACCTCCTCCAATTTGTTTTATTGTTGTCCATGGGTTTTGGATAAGAATTAAGAAATTATAATCTTTGTGTTAAAAGATCAAGATTATTTGTAAAAGCTACTAAGGAATGGGTTAGGAAAAAATAGGAGGAAAACAGACAATTACTTTTTCTTTTTTTTTTCTTCTAAAACTAGTGATAAAGCAAGTAATTTGAAACGATTACATTAAAAAATATGTCAATTACAGTGAAACGGAGAAAGTTCTTTTTTAAACATTCCAACTCTAATTCAAATATTGAGAACTCTAACTTTGCTTTGAATCAAACTTTTATACCTCTGGCAGAGTCAGATTATAATACTCCATTATCCACTTTAGAATTTTCATTTTATAAGAGAGAAATTTAAGCAAAGTTTTTGAAATATATACTAAATGAAATATATTCATGTGAAATTTTATTTGTCTTAATTTTTATATTTTTGATAATGCATATTTAAAGATATTAATGCTCATAGTTAGATTTGAAACTAAGTTGATATTTTTAAGGATATTTATAGTTTGTATGATATTATTGGATGTATTTTGGATTTTAATTAATATTATTATTTTTTGTTATCATTAATTAAAATTTAAAACTATATCTCTATCGCAATATGAAGAAAAATTCAATCAAATTCGTGAAATTAAGTTTGAACCGGTTTTGGAACTAGATATGACCCCGGATCCGTGGCATTTATGGATTCGAATCTGGATCCTGATAAATTGAACATATCAATTCGAATCAGAATTTGGATCCTCTCAAAAATAAATTTGGATTCGGGTCCACTTAAATCCGGTCCAGATCTAACCACTTGGATCCAAATCCAACTCGTTGTCATCCCTACTCAAAACCAAGTATGAATCATGACTTTTGTAAGGGTCAATTTATGATAATAAATTCATAGTTTTGTTAACTAGCCAAGGACATTTAGGTGAAATATACTTTCTTAAAATGACAAAGTGAAACTACTTATTATAGTATTGTGGAAAAAATTTTTAGAGGCGCAGTAGATTATTTATCTCGAATCGTGTTGAATTAGGATCGAAGTCGAACTTAATAGCCAATTTAGACCTGTTAGAATATCATTGTTAATAAGTTTTTGTATGATGAAATGAAATGCTCTCTTTGTCCCCAAGAGTTTGCCAACATTTCGTCCCTCTTATTTTGTGACTTTTATTTCTTATTCGCACATTAGCTCTTATTTTTTTCACATTAAATTTTAGCCACACAATGATCAGATGTTTACACTATTTTCTTATTAATTGTGTAATAATCGGTTGTTGCTATTTCATGGGGAAAAAGAGTATTGTTTTGTTTATGAAGGTAGTTATTATTAGAACGTTAAAATTCTAATTATGTTTTGCACACTTGCTGATGCACTATTTTAATCCTAAATGTATTGATTGTGCTTGGCTAAAAGTTATAAAAGTTGATATATATTAACAAAATTTTTATTAACGAATCAACTAAGATCTCACTTGATTATGTTTTGAAATAAATGAGACCATTAATCAGAATAGGAGAGGGTATGAGAGAAGATGATCAACAGTTAAATATTTGCTTTGCAAAGAGATAAAAGAGAGAAAATATAATCAATAAAATTTAATCTTATGACCATTGATATGTTAAGAAAAACATCAAATCGCCTACTATGACTTATTACAAGACTATAGTTTTAGCCTTTCAGAGGCCTTGTATAGTTGGTTACCTGTGGGGTGTTCAAAATCGGATACTTGGTCGATCTGGATTCGAAAATCCGAATGCCTGATTTTTCAGATTCCTAAAAATGTGACTCGATTTCGACCCATATCTTTTAATCATAGGTTGTCTAGGACCATTTTTAATAATGTCCTAGATTTCAAGATCTTGATCAATGATGAACTTTTGCTCGAGAGAACACTATTGAGCAAAGTTGTTTCCACAAAATAGAGGAGGACAATTAGAAACATGTCCTTGAGCAAAACCATCATCACCTTGTGAATTCATTATGACATGCTTCATTGATGCTTAAATCAAGATTTGTATGTTAAGCTCTGATACCATTTTAAAAATTAATAAGGATGGTGGAATACTCTAGAAGGATGTTAAATAGAGTATGACAACTTTTTGCTCATAACAAGTCAGAGCCTTAACAAGGTAGTCATGGCCTTGAAAACTAAAAATAGAAATGTCATTTACGAAATAAGTTTTGGACTTGTTTAAGCAAATGAAAAAAGAAAGTAAAAGTGTAAAAATGATGAATACAATGAATTATAGATTTTATTCCTCTAATAGGACCTAATCTATATCCTTGAGCTTTTCCCTAGCTTGCAAAATTTGGGTAAATACTCTTTATTCATTCACCTAGCGTTCTAAATACAACTCTTAGAAGAAGGTCACACTTATCTTTTTTACAACTTCCAATAGCCACAATGCTACCAAACTAAACACTGTAATCCTAATGAACTAAAGATATTACTGTTCTTTTTTTCTTTTTAACATTGAATAAGAAAATTACACAGCTTAAGAACGAAAATTACTCTTAGAAAAATACAAGACAACCTAAAGAAGGTGTTCATGAATGTACAGCTTGAGAGTAATTCTTTGAGAGTAGGATTCTTCAAAGACTTGAAAGACTTTTGATAGAGTATGTATTTCGTGGCTTGTATTGTGTATCCTTCATATGCTTCAATCTTCAGAATAAATAGCTAGTGAAGTTTAGAATCCTCAACAATTACTTGTTGAGTTGAGGCCTTGATATAAGCAATCGTGTCTTTGTATCTAAGTAAACTTTCCTACAAAAACTTGTTATCATATTAACATACATAGCAGTATGAATAAACCAAAAATCTTCTTTAGAAAAAATAATCACTTGCTTAGAATAGGCAAATCAAATTAGCAAGGAATAGGATTATATTCCAACATCAATTATATCTCTTCATATATAGCAAGTATGAAAATGAAATCAATTTTAGAACATAGCCATATATTTAGAGATCTTTCTAAGATAAACATAGAATGCATAGAAAGAATTCATACCTTGATTTATTTTGTAAAGAGTCGTTAAAACATGATGCATAAATCCAAATATGTTAGCCATCAAATATAACAGCCACCTACTCCCTCCGTTCCTTAAAGAAGTTCCCATTTGCCATTTTAAGCCGTTCCAATTATTGTTCCCATAAGAAATCTTTCTATTTTTATCCTATAATTTTTGACGATTTTAACCTTTATATTTACCTTATTGGACCAAATTACCCTTAAAAAATAATTAAATCAACGTGGATACTCATGTTTCCGACATGAGTTTGGCTATTTCAATAAGCATTTTGCTGTTATTCATTCCAAAGCTTTCACTCTTCATTATTTTCTCTCTTTAAAAAAAAAGCTTTTGAAGATGAAAATCTAAGATCTTTGGAGTTTCTTTGTTCAAATTATTTTATGAACTCAAGATTAATAAACTACTCTTCATTCTCGTCATTTTGAGACCAATTTCGATTGGGTTTGCTCAATTCATAAACCTCCTGTTTTCGGTCCAGTTGAAGTTTTGGGTGCTTTCTCTCATTTCCTTTCCAAGGTTTGAATTTCTTGTGTCTTACCATTAATCTATGTAGTTTTTCACTTGATTTGATCATTTTTTGGTTGTTGTTTGATGTTTTTTATTCTATTATGTGAATATTTTTTTAAAGTTTTGTGAGTTTTCATTAAAGCTTATGTGGTGTAATCAGTGGCGGATCCAGACTTTAAAATCATGGGTAACACCAATGTATTGAATTATATTAATAAAAAAATTCGGTGGAGTTTTATTTGTAAAATGAACAACCCCAAAATTTTTCATTATTAACCTGTAAGTAAAATATCGCAATAATAATTGTATGTCACTGTTATTATAAAATAAAAAGGAGATAAATGTCATCCACATCGCGTCGTACGTACAAACTTATAAGTTACAAGTTACAACAAGATCAATGAAAAATATATGCAAGTGAGATCTTATTTGAATCGTATAATCGCTTACTTTTATAAAACTAACTTTTTATAATTTTTAGATGTGCATACTTCATTATATTAATGATTAAAATAATATATTGTATTTTAATTACAATAATATATTGTATCAACTCAAAAAAAAATTAATATATTGTATTGCGTAAAAAGTTAAATAGATCAAGTATAGTGAAACCGAGGAAGTATAAGGTAACAAAAATAGAAAATTATTTTTTTTAAAAAAAACATGGGTAGCCTATGCTACCCATTGTTATAATGTAGGTACGCCTATGGGTGTAATGCAATTTTATGCAGAATTTTGACATTGTTCTTGGATTTTTGTGTTTCGAGATTTTATGAAGGATGAGTTACATACACCCCCTGTATGTGAGAGATGATGATATTTTACTGACCTCATTTTTTATTGTGAAACAATCATGCTGAGATGGAATCAACATTGGTGCTTCATTTTGATCAAGTCATGCTGCTGATGCTTGAGTAGTTTAGGATTTTTTTAATTTATTGTAACAAAATTTTTAGAGGGACTAATTAAAAACCCTCATTTATTGTAACAATTTTTTTTGGGCAGATTTATTGTAACAGATTTTAGTTCTAATAAAAAGCAGAATTTTCTTTATAGGAGTATATTTAAAGTTTATTCCCTTCTAGTGGACCCTACATGTTTTCCACTATCAATTAAAAATAATATTAAATGTTTCCACTATCTATCTTATCATTACTTTAATTATAAAGATTTTACTTTTATTAATTCCCGTAAACATTCCCTATGACAACAACTTATGTTTCATGCTATGTATACATATAAATCACAACAAATAATAGCATACACTTGATCAATAATTAATGTAATTTGATCAAGAAGTCAAGTGAACATACCATATAACTTCCTCAGCACGAGCATCAGGTCAATGTGTGCTCAATCTCTAGCCTTCAAATACCTAGCTATAGCTCTAAAGTGAAGCTGTTGTACTAAAAATTTTCCATCTTTATGTATCTGAGAGATTCAAATAACCGTATAAACAACTAATACACATATTATTATGAAAAAAACATATTGCAAAGTAAAAAAAAAACATCTTCAAAATGAAATATCTTAGTGATCAACCGACCATCAAACTTAACCCAAATGTAGAATCTGCAGATTTCATAATAATTATAATAATAATAATAATAAACATTTGAAAAGTCTTGAATCATAGAAGTACAAATATTTTTCACAAATTCTTGTGAGAGATGGAGACCATCTCTTATTAGGTTGACCTATAAAAAAAATGTGAAGTAAGAGTAGAAAATAAGCTTTGATGGACTTGGCTTGAGAGACGGTCTCTCAGGAGACTAGCTGATATTTTTAAGGGAAAATTACTTTAAAAACTCCCAACTATTCGCGGTTTAAATATAAACTCCCAACTATCGATTATTATTCAAAACTTTTAACTTTAAGCCTGTTTTAAATTTAAAGCACCGATATAATTTTATAACATGTTTTTAACCGGTTACCATGTTGTTAAAATGAGAGGGTACGTGAAGGGTCGTGTAAGGTCAATGGGGATGAGGTGATTAATAAATACAATTAGGTCTCACTACTTCTCAACTAAAACCAATTTATTTGGTTATAAGTCATCTTGAACTTTAAATATAATCATCATCATCATCATCATCATACCCAGTGTATCCCGCTCAAAGAAAACTATGATCAGGGTCTGGGGAGGGAGGAACGATGGCATGCTCATACCCATAAGGAGAGTGCGATCAAAGAGTCCCCAGGCTCGAAAACAGTCTACTAGCAAGAGGAACCTGCAGTTGGCAAATAGAATAGAAGCACACACACAAAAACAAAGATAAGATCAAAGAAACAGGTAAAAAGCGACAAAAAGGCAAAGGATAAAGACGAACGAGGGGGTAAAGGGACAGGTTTACTAATCTAGCACTTGGATAAGCCGCCGCCAACTGGCCCTATCCCTGGTCAGGTCCTTGGAGAGGTGAAGTTCATGCATATCACTTTTGATTTGTTCCTCCCACGTTCTCTTAAGTCGTCCTCGACTTCTCTTACCCTCCACTATGATGCATTCGATCCTTCTTACTGGGGCGTCATGTGTCTTTCTCTGCATATGCCCAAACCATCTCAACATACTCTCCCGCATCTTTGCGGAGATAGGTGCAACCCTTAATGTCTCCCTGAACTCCTGGTTTCTTATCCTATCCAACATAGTCTTACCACACATCCACCTCAACATACGCATCTCCGTTACTTCCATCCTCTGTTCGAAAACCTTCTTTACAGGCCAACATTCTGTCCCATATAACATCGCCGGCCTAATCGCAACGCGGTAAAATTTACCTTTTAATCGCCTCGGAAACTTTTTATCACAAAGCACCCCGGTTGCTGCTCGCCACTTAAGTCAGCTCGCTTGTATACGATTAGTAACGTCTCCATCAATCTCCTCGTCGCTCTGAATCACAGAACCCAAATATTTGAACTTGGACGTACACGCAACAACTTCACCTCCTATGGTTACCTCTGGCTCCCCTAGCGATTCTATCCCACTGAAATTGCATCGCAGGTATTCTGTCTTTGTACGGCTTATGCGCAGCCTCTTTCCCTCCAAGGCTTCTCTCCACTCTCCCAATTTACTATTAGCCTCCTCCTTGGTTTCTGTGGCCAAGACTATATCATCGGCGAAAAGCATGCACCATGGTACGGTCTCCCAGATGGATTTAGAGAGCTCTTCCATAATGACCGTAAAAATAAAAGGACTTAATGCTGATCCCTGATGTAAGTCCCACATTAATTGGGAAAGACTCAGTCATATCCGCCGGTGTATGTATGTTAGTCGCCACTCTGTCATACATGTCTTGTATTACCTCGATGTATCTTCGTGAAATACCTCTATTCTTGAGGCTATCCCAAACCAGGCTTCGTGGTATGCTGTCGTACGCTTTCTCCAGATCAATGAATACCAGATGCAAATCCTTCTTTCGCTCCCTATACTTTTCCATCAATCTCCGCAAAATATGGATTGCCTCGGTGGTTGATCTTCCCGGCATGAATCTAAATTGGTTCTCCCTAATTACCGTCTCTTGTCTAATTCTTTAAATATAAAATGGGCCTAAAGTTGAGAGTTTTAAATAATAATCAATTATTGGAAATTTTATATTTAAACCGCGAATAATTGAGAGTTTTTAATATAATTTTCCCTCTTTTTAATGCTAAGGTTAGCTTGTCCCAGTCGGCTTAAGTTGTGGACCGTCCACGCAATACAACTTCCTCTAAATCTAATGTCATTTATTCATTGGACAATATTCACTTTTTTAAAACAATTTTTTTTTTGAATAATCCATTTTCATATCATTGTGATTTTGATTTGCTTACTTTTCCATTGTGGAGTATTTTCTTATACATTAATTTAGTAATCACTTCTAATCCTATTTTATTTAATAATAGCATTAACAAAAAATAGTATTGAGGTGAATTGATCAATTAAAAGGGACAATTATAGTGAAATAGAGGGAGTATAAAGTAGTGAAGCCACATCAACAGCTTGAAGAGGCCTAAACATCGATCTAAACTCACGGCTTATTATATTTTTTAACTTGACCTTTCGTAACAATTTATTCTCATGCAGATTGCCCTATTAACAATGGGTAGACACTAGTGGAAAAAAACGTATTGACTGCTGCTAATTGGATGCGGGTTTTAGATAAACGTAGCTAATAGCCTAAATTTCAAAAAAAAAAAAAATACTTATTGGCTGCGGTTTGCTCCCTGTCCGCAGCCAATAGCCCTAATTTAAAAAAGAAAACAATCATTGGCTGCGGTTTAGCCCATGTCCGCAGCCAATAGCCATAATTTAAAAAAAAATTCTCATTGGCTGCGGTTTTTGCCTTTGTCCGCAGCCAATATCCATTTCATAAAAATTAAAAAATTCCGCCTTGTAACGTTCATTTCACTAAAACCTAACTGTTGTATTCGAAAACTTCTCATCTTCTTGCTCTCCTTACTGTTGTTCTTCATCTTCTTCTTCATAAAAATTAAACCCACGAATTGTTCTTCTTCATCTTCTCATCTTGTTCAAAAACGAGTTGCTCTTCTTCATCTTCTTCATCACCCACTGTTTCTTCTTCTTGTTCAAAAAAAAATGAATTGTTCTTGTTAAAAATTAAACCCACTGTTTCTTCTTGTTCAAACGAGTTGCTCTTCTTCATCTTCTTCATCACCCACTGTTTCTCCTTCGTGTTTGTTCAAGCCCACTGTTTGTTGTTCAAAATTACGAATTGTTCTTCTTCAAGCCCACTGTTTCTCCTTCGTGTTTGTTCAAGCCCACTGTTTCTTCTTGTTCAAGGTATAACTAAATTTACTGTTTTTTTTATTGTATTTAAGTTAGATAGTGTTATTGTATTTAAGTTATTGCTCTGCTGTTGCTGTTGCTGTGCGAAATTAACTGTTTCTTCTTCTTCACCCACTGTTTGTATTTTAAGTTATTGTATTTAAGTTAGATACATGATTTAAGTTATTGTATTTAAGTTAGATAGTGTTGAAATGAATGGAGAAGTTAGATACATGATTTTTTTTTTATTGTATTTAAGTTTTAGTTCATGAACTTTTCTTCCACAAAAATTCATAATTTACTGTTTTTTTTATTTGAATTTGAATATTTGAGTTACGGTTGATTTTATAAAAAAAATTCATAATTTTGCCCATTTGTAAGTGACCTATCTATGTCCAAGTTTGTGACCAAGTTTTGAATCAGTTTACCCATTTGTAATTGCACTGCGAACAAAATGACAATCTACCGCAATGTGCTTTGTTTTCTTAGTTTTCTATGACATAGGGCAAGTTGCCTAGTTCTTCAAGCACGAAATTAAACCATAAAATTTTCTTCAAACTCATAAAATTAAACCCATAAAATTAAACCAATGAAATTTGTTTTTGTTTTTCATTGTAGGTACCCAATTGTAGAGCACACCATTATCATATCTAAATACTAAGGTAAATTTCTATTCAACTATGAAGTTTTATTTTTGATATTTTTATGGGTTGATGTTATAATTAGTTTGTTGATTATTTTGTTTAGTTGTTTAAGTTGTTTAATTTATAAGTTTTATGTATGTAGTTTACTTATGTACATTGTTTAATTTATTTTGTTTAGTTGTTTAATTTGTTAATTAATTATGTATGTAGTTTATTATGTATATGTATGTAGTTTGATTTATTATGTATGTAGTTTAATTATGTATGTAGTTTACTTATGTATGAATAATCACAATAGTTTACTTATGTACTTAGTTTGTTAATTAATTAAAATATACATAATTTGAATAATTTAAATAATAAGAAGGTTAAATATGGTAAATTTGGGTTATCTAGGGTTAAGTATATATATACTTATGTATGTAATGTGTATTAATTTTGTTTTGAATTAAATAATCACAATTAGGATGACAAAAGATCGTTCATGGAGGTATGGAAGCATTGAATCGTCAGAATTTATTGATGGCGTATTAGAATTTTGTAGTGTTGCGGTTGAACATCAAGTTAGGACGGGAGGAGTTGGTTTTTATTGCCCATGTGTCAATTATGGCAATGTATCAAAGGTAGATAGTGTTTATATCCTTAGGGAGAACATACTTCGACGTGGGTTTAGGCCTCAATATCATGTTTGGGTTTGGCATGGTGAGGAGGGAGTTTACAAGGAAAAGAATGTTGTTGAGGATATCAATAATGTGGCCGATGTCAATTAGGATGTAGTGGATCGTGTTGATGAAGAGAATGTCGATGAGGATGTGGATCGTGTTGATGAGATGATGGAGGGAGTCAAGGATGAGTTAGGAAAACGTCCTCGTGTATTTGACTTGTTGACAGAGGCTTCTCAAGAGCCTTTGTATCCTAGATGTAACAAAGTTCACCAAACTTACAGCAGTTTTGAAAATTTTCAACATTAAGTCAAAGTTCAATTGGAGTGACACTAGTTTCACAATGTTATTAGAAGTGTTAGGTAAGATGCTTCCTGAGGGAAATGAACTTCCAAAGTCGACATACTATGCCAAAAAGCTAATGTGTCCTTTCGGGTTAGAGTACCAGAAGATTCATGCGTGTCCGAATGATTGTGTATTGTATCGGAATGAAAACGAGAGCTTAGATAAGTGTCCTAGGTGTGGGTTATCGCGTTACAAGCGTAAAGGGGCTCGGGATGCTAAAGGGCCCCCGGCTAAGGTATTGTGGTATCTTCCAATAATACCTAGATTCAAGCGCTTGTTTTCTATAAAGAAAGATGCGTTAAATTTGAGGTGGCATGCAGATAGGGTGGAGAAAGATCACTTGCTCACACATCCATCCGATTCTCCGGAGTGGAAGAGTATTGATAGGTTGCATAAGATTTTTGGGGATGAAGTTCGTAATTTAAGGCTCGGACTATGCACGGATGGAATGAACCCATTTGGCAATCTTAGTTCTCAACATAGTACTTGGCCGGTACTTTTAGTGATCTATAATTTGCCACCTTGGTTGTGTATGAAGCGTAAGTACATTATGCTTTCCCTTCTTATCTCGGGTCCTAAGCAACCTGGCAATGACATAGATGTATATCTTGCACCTCTCGTTGAGGATTTGAGAAAGATGTAGGATGAAGGAGTTTCCGTGTTTGATGCATATGCTAATGAGGAGTTCACCTTGCGTGCAATGCTTTTATGCACCGTTAACGATTTTCCAGCATATGGAAACTTATCAGGGTATAAGAACAAAGGGAAGAAAGCGTGCCCAATATGTATTGATGACATGGAATCCACGTGGATACCTAAGTGCAAACATGTATTCATGAACCATCGAAAGTTCCTCCCACGAGATCACCAATACCGTAAGAAGAAGAAGATGTTCAACGGGGAGGTTGATGACCGTGTAGCTCGTCGACCGTTGACCGGTTATGAGGTTTACGAACAGGTTAAGGGGGTTGAGACTGTATTTGGTAAAACAGGGCAAGTACAAGGGGGTGAAGACCGACTGTGGAAAAAAGAATTAATCTTTTGGACGCTTCCATATTGGAGAGATCTACAGGTTAGGCATTGTCTTGACGTTATGCATATAGAGAAAAATGTATGTGATGCCATACTCGGGACTCTCATGAACATTCTGGGTAAGACAAAGGATGTTAAGGCCGTGTGAGATTACTTTGAATGTAAGGGTATTCGTCCGGAGTTGTGGGCATAGGTTAAGGTGAGTAAGAAAAGAGAAAGAGCTGATGAAGTTGGTGGCAGTAGCAAGGGAAAGATCGGTAAGAAGAAGATGAGTAGTGAAAAAGTTTATTTGCCTCCAGCTTGCTACACATTGTCCAAAGTAGAGAAGCAGGCCTTTTGTGAGTCTTTGTATGGCATTAAGGTTCCGTCTGGGTACTCATCCAACATGAAGAGATTTGTGACCCTAAATGGTGAATTGAAGTTGGGAAGTATGAAATCTCACGATTTCCATGTAATGATGCAAGTGTTCTTACCGATTGCACTACGTGGAATATTGCCAAAACATGTGAGATATGCTATTACCGAGCTATGTTTGTTCTTCAACACAATTTGTAGTAAAGTTCTTGATCCCTTTAAACTTGATGCTCTTCAAGTCGACGTGATTGTAACTTTATGCAAGTTTAAGATGTATTTTCCACCTTCTTTCTTTGACATAATGGTTCATCTTATTGCCCATCTCGTTCGTGAAATCAAGCTTTTGGGTCTAGTTTTTTTAAGGTGGTGTTATCCTTTTAAGAGACACATGGGTGTTTTACAAAACAAAGTGAGGAATCCAGCACAACCAGAGGGGAGTATGATTCAAGGCACTGTAAGCGATGAGATTGGTAATTTTATAGCCGAGTATATGGCTATTGCAAAGCCTATTGGACTTCCCACCTCTCGACATGAAGGAAGACTTGAGGGAAAAGGAACAATTGGCTCCAAAACAATCACACCTTGTAGGGATAGTCTTCTACAAGAACACCTGTATGTGTTGCATCATATTTCAGAAGTTCATCCTTTTTTGAATGAGCATTTTGATATATTGCGCACAAATTATCCTTCTAAAGGTGATAGGGCATTGATGCAGTTGCATAACAAGACATTTATTGATTGGTTTCATAATCGAGTAATATGTGAAGAACTAAAGGGTGTATCTGAAATTGTTAAGTGGTTAGCTTTTGGTCCTCGTGATGATGCCAACAAATATGAGGGTTACGATGTCAATGGGTTCACATTATGGACTGAGGGTCAAGATAAGAAGTCATCTTATCTGCAGAATAGTGGGGTTTCTATTTTGACGTCATCTATTGTACTTTCACTATTGTACTAAATCGGTATACTACGGGCGGGTACATGAAATATGGGAGCTTGACTATTGTACTTTCACTATGGGTCTTTTCAAATGCAAGTGGGTGGATAATAATCGACGATGCGTTAAAAATGACGACCCTTGTGGATTCACTCTTGTAGACTTAGATCATTTGCGTGATAGTGAGGAGCCATTCATACTAGCCACACAAGCCAACCAAGTATTTTACATTGAAGACCCTTCTGATAAAAAATGGTCTATTGTTATACCGGAAAAAAGAAGTATCCTTGGTATAGGTGATGTTGAGGATGAGGAAGAATATAATGCTTTTGAAGACTCTCCACCCTTTATCAATCCAAAATCGGTGAATGAAGATGATGAAGATGTTGGTTATATGCGTGTAGATCACACGGAAGGAATACATTTGAATTAAGTGATTCACAAGGTATGAATTATTTAAGGTTTTGAACTATTTTTGTCACTTTCGCGCGTAAAATAGCTTAAACTTGGTTTGTTATGCACGAAACTTGGCACACAACCCTATTTTGTATATATTATTGTGTTGAAGTAGTTAGAATCGAAAATAATTGTCATATGCTTGAAATTAAGTGTTAAGTTGCGTTTTTAAGTGTTTTGAAAATTTTTGTCACTTTCGCGCGTAAAATAGCTTAAACTTGGTTTGTTATGCACGAAACTTGGCACACAACACTATTTGGTATATATTATTGTGTTGAAGTAGTTAGAATCGAAAATAATTGTCATATGCTTGAAATTAAGTGTTAAGTTGCGTTTTTAACAGTTTTGAACTGTGTTTGTCACTTTCGCGCGTAAAATAGCTTAAACTTGGTTTGTTATGCATGAAACTTGGCACACAACACTATTTGGTATATATTATTGTGTTGAAGTGGTTAGAATCGAAAATAATTGTCATATGCTTGAAATTACGTGTTAAGTTGCGATTTTAACGGTTTTGAAGCATTTTTGGCACTAACATATATAAATTTTTTTTTCATAGTGTTTTCAACAAAAAAATAGCATTTACTGCGGCTACTACGTTCTTAAATTTACATAGAAGCCGTGAAGAATGTCGGGGTACAAAGTATTGATTCCGTAAGTATTTATTATGTTTTTAAATTATAATATTATATATATTTATTAGAAAATCTAATTATATATATGTACTAACTTTTTTATAATTTCTTTTAAATATATGTAGATTATATACGACACTCCAAGGGAAACACTCGAATTGACGGAAACGGAAATACGCGAAGTGAAAGACAAAGTTGCCGTGTATATTGCTATTTTATGTTGGTAGTTATGTTTCGTAGTGGTGTATTTAAATATTTATTATTTTATAATGAGAATAATATATACAAATATTAATAAAACAAAAAAAAATTTTAAAAAAACCACCTTATTGGCTGCGGTTTTGGCCCTGTCCGCGGCCAATAAAGTGCCCCCAATTTTGCTTCTCAAAAACACACTATTGGTTGCGGTTTTGGCCATGTCTGCAGCCAATAGTGCATTTTCCTTGCTGCGTTTTTTAACCGCAGCCTATGTTTAAAGCTATCAGTTGCTACCACAAGTGCTTGGATCCAAAACCGCAGCCTTTAATGGCCTACAAACCGCAGCCTATGACGTTTTTTCCACTAGTGAGAAAAATTAAGAAAAATAGGTAAAGTGGTATTTTATGAGAAAGTGAGAGAAATATATGGATGTGACTTGTGAGAAAAGTTGTTAAAATCGCAATTCTACTTAGAATCGTTTAGAGAGGTAGAATCGAATCGTAGAATCGTATGATTCTACAAATAAACTTAAATATATTAAAAATATCTAGTTTCTTATCATTATTATCCAATTCAAGATTTTAAATTTATGAATTAAATTTTCATTGACTTTATTTTTAAGAACATAACGAAAACTTTTTAATAATTTGTTTAAATAACTCATACCGAGTAAGAAATTTATTTTTCAAAAGTTTACTTGATGGAAATTTTATTTTTAAAGAAAAATTAAATCGTTAAATCGTGTTATGATTCTACCTCTAAAAAATTTATTCCAACTAGAATCGTAAAATTTTACAATTTTAAAATTCTACCTGCGATTCAAATCGCTAGTTTTTTTTTTTTTTTTTTTTTTGCCATTTATATTTCTTAAATCAAAAGTGGGACTACTTGCCCTAAGTTTTGAACCTAGGTATGAAACTATGAATTTATACATGTTGTTTAAACAAAAGGAAACAGGCCTGCAGCATCATTTTCATTTTTCATACAACAACGTCACACGTGTCCTACATTCCTACTAAAATGCGCGTATTTCAAAGGAAACAATTAACAGATTAGA
This sequence comes from Amaranthus cruentus, assembly GCA_019425755.1. NCBI lineage: Eukaryota > Viridiplantae > Streptophyta > Magnoliopsida > Caryophyllales > Amaranthaceae > Amaranthus > Amaranthus cruentus. Next base: position 5,754,461 of record CM033455.1, read on the forward strand.
AAAGAATTAGAGATGCTTTGTATTTGTGACAAACTAACGTCATTGCTTCATCACTACTTTACTTATCCCCAACTGATTCTCAATAGAGGGGCTTCTTTCAACCTTCTTAGTCCACAAATTTAATCCATGCCACGTTTACGCTTTTTTAATTGTTTGACTAACTAAAAAAGTCAAACAAAAAGTCATTTATCAACCACAATATCAATCACATCCTTAATTAGTTGGCTAGTTATTAGACATCTATCGATACTCTAGTAAACTTGAGTTATAGTATCTAATCCACAAATTCAACTAGCTACATTGAGCAATCAACTACCATGTCAAACACAAGGACGGTCTCAAATCTCGATCTAACTCATCTAACCGAAATGATGCAACACGAGAGGGCAAACCATGAACCATTGTCGACAATAGTAGCATATATTTATTTATATATATAACAAGAAAACGAGCAAGCCTGGGATTTATTCGAGACCTACACTACACATCTCTACGATAACTCTCTTCTTTCCCTGCACGGGCACTACAACTGTACACAGCAAAACTACACACTATATCATACAAAGCCAACATTCATCGAGCTTTAAGATATCACGACATCAGGACAATGTCTGCTTTCAGCGAATACATGGGGTGATGGGTATGTGCAGAAATACAAGATCTCGATCCCATACGACTTGTCCTTAGTATCAGGATATACTATGTTCTATCTTCAAGTGCTGTCCCCAAAATCATCTTAACTGTCAATAACAAGGGTATTTTAGAAGAGTTTTTATACATTGAATCAGGATATACATGATAAAATTCAAAATAATCACAACCTTAATAACCTTCTCCTAATCTTTAACCATTACTGTTTTCCATGTTTGTTTTCCGGCAAAGTCCTATATACAAATAAGGCAAAAACATGATTGGCACTTCATCTATCCATACACTGTGTATGAGTGAACATTGATCAGCAATTTATGTTGGGATGGTTTGTCCCACATTGACAAATTGAAATATGGTAGACACACTTTATAAGTTATTGGAGTCCTTCCCATAGCCATATGGTTTTGGGATACTACATATCTCCTTGGCCTTGGCTTATGAAGTGTGTGCACCTCGTGTTTCCCAATTAATATGCTGACATTCGCAATAAGTACAACCAAATTTAACAATTTAGTACCCGGTAGTTCAAATCGTATAAATAGAGCACCTCTTTTACTATGTTTTACCTAAGCAATCATCGGCCAAACAAATTGCGAGGTGTTTAGTATGAGCGTTTTATGTTCAAGTAGATTTCATTACTTGGTGTTCATTTTGCGATTGATTCAAGCCAATCTCTTTCATATGGTTAATGGATATTGTTATTACTTAGTGTTTTTCACTAAAACCAATTCCTTTTTTAGTTCTCTCTTCTCTTTTCCTTACATTTCTTTATACCGAACAATTAATATTAACACTTAACGTTACCGTCAAGGTATATAACATATTCAGAGACCTCAACCATCAGCTTAAGACTTTGGCTGTGTTGGTTTTTTAACAAGGTATCAGAAGCCAGTGTGACAACATGTCACAGATTTAAATCTTAACCACCCCGCATTTAAAATGAAATATGTAGTCGTCAGGTATGAAAAGGGTCTTTACTGCATCCACACTGATAGTATTTATGGTTCTTGTGTGAGGAGGTGTGTTAGAGTATGTAACACATTCTTAGGCTTCAACCATCAGTTTAAGGTTTTAGTTGAGTTGGTTCCTTGACAATTACACTCATCTCTCTTTATGCATTCCATTTGCAGTTGCATTTCCATTTGTCATACCAGACACTCCCTTAGTACAAAATCCAACTCTATGCAAAATTGGTCTAGCTTATGCACCCTAAGTCTTAGAATGATGTTTCCAAGAAAGTAATAATAATCAAATATTCATAGTTTTGAAGAGGTGATAAATTGACTCAAATTATAACATCAAACATTCCAACTCTATGGAAAATAAAGCTTACCCAGTTTGAGAAAGCCGTCTCCAGTTCACGAGCTCATGAGACTGTGGATGCCTCTGCAAGAATGGGGAATTGGGTCCCACTGCTTCATCGTTTACATACTGATCCGTAAAGGTAGAACTTGAGGGGGACCAAACCGGAACAACCCCACTACTTCGGCTACCACCAGTAGTACTTGATGATTCGGCTGTAGACTCCTCTACATTCAGGTTTACCTGCTGTGGTGGAATCGTGTTATTTCTTCTAGGACTACGAGTAGACATAACTCCTTGGTTTCGTGTCCCTCTTTCCTGATTCAGGTTCACATTTCTAGGGACTTCTCCCCTCCCATGTTCCACTGAATATTGCTGAACCTCTGAAGAAGTTTCGTAATCTTCAACCCTAAACAAGGTCGAGGTGATGCTAGGGACCATTTGGTCTAGATGACGCCGGTTAACATCATTTTGGTTATTACTATTCCTCACAGGTTCAAGATCAATATCCATCCGTAAATCTTGCGGAAATTCAATGGGTTCTTCGGTTGAATCACCAAGCCCTTCCTCTGTCCCATTTTCGATTGCAGCTCTGTATGCTGCTTCCTGCTCCCACATGCTAACGAGTGCTTCTTGGAGTCTGACTTTTGCAGCATCGATTTCTACGATGGGAAGAGGGTAATTTGATCCTAACTCTATCCCTGCAGCGTGTAAAACAGATTCTGGGGCATTCCACGGGTGATGGATCCATTCGGTAGGTAGCCTTGCAAGTTCAGGAAGCCATCGCCTTACATATTCTCCGTTAGGATCAAACTTATAGCCTTCAAACTAGCAAAAAGGAGAAAGAAAGAGCTAGTATCAAACTAAGAAGCACTAATAGAGCTAACTATTAAGTCTTAGTCTGTTAGACTCTTCTTTGAGGCTAAAACCGAGACCAAAATATAAGCTAGATGCAAAAGTTCTAAATATAACGGAATAAAAATCGCCTCCTAAGGCATTTTTTTTTTTGGTACTCAAAATTTGTCAGAAAGGTAGATAGTTTTTTAGACATTAGTAATACATCAAAATGCTTTTCCGGTGTCACGTGATTCACTGAGCTTCTCGCGAATAGCGAATCGAAAAAAGTGAGTTATGGTCGGATTTAGGCAATTTTTGGGCGAATTTGAGCGAATCGCGAATTCAAAAAGCGACATAGCTAGAAAATTGTGTCACATTGGGAGAGTATATTGAATACCTGAGGATTATCAATTCTGTCAAACTCACGGCTATCAGGAAGGGTACCCGAAATATATTGCCAGCCAAGGGCGTCGCTTTCAAGATCTGCATCCAAAAGGGTATCCCAAAAGTATTTCATGCCCCACCTCCATGGAAGTTGAAGAACCTTCACAAAGAAGCTCGAGACAACAACCCGTATCCTATCATGTAGCCAACCAGTAGCCCATAACTCTCTCATGCCAGCATCAACCAAAGGATAACCTGTTCTTCCTTGTCTCCATGCCTTAAAATAGCTTTCGTCCACCACCCAAGGGAAAAATTTTAGGTGCCCAAGTAAAGGTTTCTCGTGGCTGTATGGATGGTTGAAGCTCATATACCTTGAATATTCTCTCAGACCGATAGATTTGAGGAATAAATTGCAACTTTCATCACCAGCAGTGTTCGCTTCATTTGCCCACGAGACCTGCTTGATACGAACCAAATGGAAAACTTTTCGAACACTGACCTCTCCGAAATGCAAGTGAGGCGATAGGAATGAGGTTGTCGCACTATCTGCCTTTCTCCGATTCTTCGAGTATTCAATTAACGCTCCGTTGATGAAAGTTGTAAGAGCCTTATCAGCACTGCTCCAGCCAGGCGACCAGGCTCGAGCAAGCAATGCATTGCTGCCCTTCTCGGTATCATCTTCAAAGACTAATGTGTCTGATGAGCACTTCGACACATCTCCTGAACGGGATGATGCATGATGATAAGTCGAGTCATCTTTCAAAAGATTCTTACATGAAACATGATTTCGTTATTGAAAACTAACCAGAAATTATTCTTTTAGGTGGAAGGAGTGGAGCCTCAGGATCAAAAGGCATGCTAAGGCATCTATCCCAGAAAGATGTAAAGGTAGTAAATGGCTGGCCTCGCTCATCAACTACTTCCCAAGGTTCATACAACAAATCCGCATTGAAGGAGCGAACTGATATACCATGTGCAGTTAAGACTTCCTTGGCACGATGATCTCTAACCAACGACAAAGGATCTAGAAAATTTGCAGACCAAAATGAGAAAGGGTGAACACAGTTCGTTAACGTGATTAAACGTTCAACAGATTATTAGTCACAATCATCATCATCATCATACCCCATGTATCCCAGTGTATCTCCTTCGATAATTGCATGGTATGGCGTCTTCCTTTACTCCCTAGACCCTGGTCATAACATCTATGAGTTGAATACACTGGATATGATGATGACGATTTTTTCTTTAATCAATTGAAAAGAGTTGCAAATGAGAGCAAAACTAAGCGAATATCACTTTTATTTCTAAATAATACCTCAAAGCTCCAAGGTCATAATCATACCAAGATTAAACAATTACCACAAGGAGTACAATATATACCACAAAAGCACAAGGCAAAAAAGTAGCTAATTATTTATGTACACAATCCTAGTATCCTGCTCAACAAAGCAATACATTTACTAAATAAGTTATTTGTAATTAAGTACACAATCCTACTCAACAAGGCAATACAACAACTAAGCAAGTTATTTGCTCACTAAATAAGAGGTCAAATCCATAACCATATATAGTTGCCCAAAAGCCTTAGAAGTGAGGTTGCCCAAATTTGAACCGATTAGACTAATCGAAATCGAATACGACTCAACCCAAATTTGAATTAACTCACATCAAAACCAAATCAGTTTGTTAAGATATTTACGTATGTTATAACCGATGCAAGAAAGAAAGCGTAAAGATTGACAAAATACTAAACACACAGAATTTACGTGGTTCGCCGACAATATGTCAACTACGTCCACCGGCAGAGGAGAGAAAAGTTTTATTACTTGAGGAGACCCAAAATACAGATATTGACTAGGTTACAGAAAATAGGAGTTTATAAATTACTCCTTAACAGAAAACCTAAGCTAAACAGATTTTTGGATGATACAAAACTAATCCCCAAGACTCCTTTTATAAGGAGAATAATAACAAGCCTTTGTTATTATTCCGATGTGGGACTAATCCCCAAGACTCCTTTTATAAGGATAAGAATAACAAGCCTTTGTTATTCTTCCGATGTGGGATAATAAAAAACCTTCAATCTTCCAATGTGGGATTCAAAGCATAACCTTAGAGTTATTCTTCCGATGTGGGATTCAAGGCATAACCTTACAACGTACACACAAGAACCTAAAATTAAAATAATACTTCCTTTGTTCCATTATACTTGCTACTAATAGTTTAGTAGCAAGTACTCCCTTCTATTCACTCAAGTTATCCCATTTAATTTTTCACCCTTGATGAGACAACATTTTAACCCTTAATATCTCAAATTATTATTAATTAAAAATTATAAAAAGTTTATATTAATAATCTTTGTATTGAGACGAATCAAACAAATTCCACATGACTATATTTTAACTTAGATTAAGAGTAAGTATGAAATATCATACCCGAATCCCCAAAACTTCTGAATGTACACTTCTACTTACAAGTCATTACAATCATGAATAACAATTGATTAAAAAACACCCAGCTTTAATCTTTTCTACATAAAGAAAACCCGATGTTTGAGAACCAATAAACAAAGCTATGAAGATTGAGATTCCATCATACACACCCAAAAACAAAAAGTACAAATGTACAATGACTAATAAAAAAGCAAATCCCAACAAAACCCATTTGTCAAACCGAAATATATAAGAAATTCTTAGAGTATATAACATATGTTGGGTTCGAATTTCAATCATCTCTCATTTACAGTGGAATTAGCGCCAGGCATAAGGAAAGCCTGTGTTGCATCAACACTTCTCGTCCAAAGCCCTCCCATATGGAAGGACGTGTTAGAGTATATAAGATATCCTGAACCATCAGCATAAACTTTTATTTTGAGTTGTGATCAATAAAAATAATGAAAAAATTCAAGAAAATTTTACCATATAAATGATTGAAGAAGAGCTGGGAAGCACCAGTAGATTTAACAACATCAAGTAGAGTAGAAACACTATCAGTAGATCTCTTAGTAATAAGACAAGTACCAAGACTTCTTAAAGAAGAATCAAGCTGAGCTAAACTATGTTTAAGCCACCATCTTGAAACTCTTCCAGGGTAATAATGACCTTCTTCTTCAGGAGCCCATATGAAAACACAAAAAACAGCACCTGCTCTTACTCCTGCTGTAAGTGCAGGATTATCTTCTACCCTTAAATCCCTTCTAAACCATACTATACTACAACTTCCCCCTTCCATTTTTTTTCTTTTTTTCTGAAAAGATAGAAACTTCACCACAACATAATATTAATTTCTCTTTTTTTTACATCTAAAAGAAAAAAAAAGAGATGGGTTATGAATTTATGATGATTAATCAACAGTTTTTGAAGATCTTGGGTATTTATGTTGGTTTTGTTGGGGATTAGTTGGTGGGTTTTTTTAATTATTTTGGAAAAGATTTAATCTTTTTCAAAATCAAGATTAAGGGAAGTGAAATTATTATGTCCCCATGATTATTGGGGGATTAAAAAACTTGAAAATAAATAAATAATAGTTTAATTCAGAGTTACAGGTCATTCCACATGGGAGGAAGAGTAAGAGAGAGAATTTTCAGAGCAGAATGAAGGAAGAGGATGGATAGGTTAACTAGGAGAAAAACTGATAGGCAATTTGTAACCACAACTTTTGTTTTTCTAGACTAGATTTCGTTTTTGGGAGTATTATTTTATTACTATTTAGTATAAAATAAAATAATAAAATAATATTATTCTGTTCTTTCTTTGGATTTCATGTCCCAGTGGGGAGTTGCAATTTGCAAACAGAACCAAATCAGCTCCTTTTTTCCACTCAACTCGAGTGGCTTCTTTTTAGTCTAATTGATCACATGGATATCAACTTTTGGAAGTTTACTCTCTGTACAGACTGTACTCATGAGAGAAATTCGACTTTCTCCGTTTTAAATTAGTTGCAACATTAAGCAAAATAATATTATTTATTTATTACTCTTAATTTATGATTAGTTTTTAATCTATAAATTAAAACATAATAGTCAAGTAAAATCTTGTCTGATTCGTCACATTGTGAAGATTATTAATATCAAATTTTTATAATTTTTTATTATATATAATTAGAAATATTATGGATTGAATCAGTATATTGAACTGCGTGAAAAAAAGTAAACGTTGCAAGTAAAATGAAATTAATAGCACAATAGCATACCATTGCCCTAACAATTTGAGTAATAAATTTATGTAGTTATGGTTAAATAGAAAAAAAATTAAATTTACATAAATAAAAAAAATAATTGCGTTATTAAGAATAGAAATATTGCAAGATAAAAGAAAAGGACCAAAATATTAATATCGATAAACTCATATAGACACAAAGAGCAACTATGTAAGATTAGATTAGTAAGGGTTAGAGGTGGATATGAATCATTTTTTTTTGTTGGGCTGATTTTGAGCTGTTTATTTTTTATTTATATATAGATTAATTGAAATTCACAAAATAATTTCACAAATTCTCAAACTAGATGGTCTTTGTACATTTACGGTCTTAAAGTGATTATTTATAATTTTGAAAAGACAACTTATAGTTTTAAAATGATCCTCTATAGTCTTAAAGTGATTACTAATAATCTTAAAATAATTACTTATAACCTTTAGATCTAAAAATGAAAATGATGAAGAATAGTCTAAGTAGGTATTTTAAGATCTACTGTAGGTATATTATAAAAGTGGGTACTATAAAGATTCAAAATAGGTGGTTAAAGATTTAAGGTACTATAAAGATTCAAAATAGGTGGTTAAAGATTTAAAGTAGATGTTTTAACTACCAAATTAGGTGTTGTAAGCTTTACAGTATGTGTTTTAAGATCCAGAGTAGGTAATATAAGTCTTAAAAGCAGGTGTTTTAAGAACCAAACTAAAAATTATAAAAATAAGTTAGTGCAAAAAAATATAAAGGCCACAACTATTAAAAAATATAAAGGCCACAACTATTATAAGATTGTTTTTATAAAGGTAGTTAAAACATGTGAGAATGATAAACAAAATTTAAATGTTAAAAGAAAATTAGTGGAAAACTGGAGAATAAGTGTGGATCATAAGAATTATTAAAGTATTAAAATGAGAATTAACAAGATTAATTATGTCTCAAATTTGTGATATAAATAGAAACATTCTTATATAATACTCCTTTCAATTTATTTTAGTTGTTCCATTTTCTTTTATAGGCAATTCACTTTAGTTGTCTCATTTCCTTTTATGTCAATGATTTTTTTACCTAAATACCCCATATTCACACAACCAATAACCAACATACCCCCACTTTTACTACTTATAATACCCCAACTACCACCTTTACAATTAATTTAATCAATTAAAATACCTCAACTACCACTTTTTTAATGGACCTCATTCCACTTTTAATATATGTGCCCAACCAAATGGGACAACTCAAAGAAATTAAAGAGAATATAAATAACAAATGGAACAACGTAAAATAATAAATCGAAACAAGTTTAAAAAACAAATGAAATATTCCCTCCGTCCTTTTTTTATCTTCCCATTTGGAATTTGGAAAGAAATCAAGATAAACCATAATTACAAAATAGATACTATGAGAGTTAAGTAAAATAATATATTAAATAAAAATTCTATTGATTAAAGTGCAAGTGTAATAATATCATTAAATTTCATTGGGTGTATGTAAAGTAAATGCATTGGGAATTAACATGTAAATTAATTTCTATAGATTAGAGTGTAAGTGTAATAATTTCCTTGAATCCTATTGGTTTCTAAAATAGAAAGATTTTAAATGGGAAGAACTTTTAAAAATTTCCAAATAAAGAAAGTGAGAAGAACATATGAAAACGGAGAGAGTAGTTAGATAAAATTAGTAAGCTATCTATCTTAGAAAAAAAAGTCCTACTAAGCTATCTAATCTTCTAGAAAAATGGGCATCTATTTCTAGTTAATTTGTCTAAGTACGTCTAATCACTCTTTAAATCAAAATTAAAAACCAACATGTTTCACATGTTAATGATATTGTCTCCATTAGTTTAGACTCCTTTAGGCAACAAAATTTCAACTCAGTACGTTCAGGGCCCCATAAATTTTAGTTTTCATTTAGGGTTAAGATTAAAACTTTTTTATGTATATAATAGTTTAGAGACTCATAAATAATCTTTCTTCTTAGGCTCCTAAAAATCTAGGGCGAGCCCTGAACCCAATGCTTCACTTTCTTCCCTTACTTCCGATCCTACACATCACCGATCAATCATCTTCACTGCAAAATAATCTACTCGGCATTGTTCTATCCTTAGCAGTTAGCTAAAATTAGCACTATGACAACTACACATTAATAATGTATTTCTCCAAGGGATCACTCTTATGAATGATATTTACACTATAAAAACTTAGGATTTTGTTGATATACGACGACCCTTTAATGTGTGTAAGCTGATAGAAGTTTTGAATATATATGGAATTTGTCTTGGACCCAAAATAATATTTATATAATTATAAATATTTAAATTCATGGTACATTTAACATTTATATTTTTGTGAGATTACTTTACAAGCATTTATTCAAGTTGTATTTATAAACTTGCTACGTCTGTGCTGCCAACCTTTTCTATTTCTTTGCATCTACATTTCTCTGGATAATTCTTTATTCACAAATTGTTACGAGAGACGGTCTCTTTGAGAGACCATCTCTAATTGAACCGGCCTATTATATATTTTATAATATATTGTAAATAGGCATTAAGAAAGATGTAAGTAGACATTTAAGATATTGAAAATAAGCATTAAGAATACGGTAAGTAAGCATTAAAGATAATGTAAATAGGCATTAAGAATATAATAAATAGGCGCTAATCTTTAATGAATTGGGCTTGAGATATGTCTCTCAAAGCGACGGTCTCTCAAGAGACTAGCTATTCTTTATTTAGATTTTTTTTGCTTGAAATACCATTTTCTAGATCTTATAAGATTATCTTCTAACATAAGTATAAAAAAGCTCATTATAAGCTTAAACAAGCTCATTGTGCTTGGTTTGTGGAGCTTAAAACTTATCTTTTGCAACTTGGCTTTCGCAACTCAATTTTAAATTCTTCACTGTTAAGAAGAAATATTAGAGAAAAATGGTCAATTTTTTAGCCAACATCGTTACAAAATAGATCTCTTAGTCAAAGCAAATATGGAGGATTGTAATTCCATCTCTTAGTCAAAGCTTTAGTAGGTATGCTTCAATAAAGTGTTACGAGACCAAATATATCATTTACTGTAAATAATTTAGCACAATATATACAAAATACAATGACCGACTGCTGATTACTGTTAGTTTCTTTACGGACTTCTATGATACCTAAATGGAACATCTCATATGGGTTTGATTATTCATGCCAACTCTCCTAGCTAGCTTTCTTTATGGTTACTCTGATGTTGCCTAGGCTCGTGATGAGGAAGACTAAATCTCTACTACAATTTACAACTTATATTGCCTCATTAGGCCGTCAATGACTACCCATAGAGGCTGTAAACTAGTCTCACATATCAACATAGGCGCTTTTAGTACACTTTTACTTTACTAATGGACACCTGAAAAAACATCCAACATAGTATCAAACTCACCCTTCCCGCTAGGTGCACTGATAGCACACTATCAGTGACGTTTGCAGGGTTACTTTGATACCATTAGTAACTTGCTAGCCCCACCATCAGACCACCATTAACTGTCTGTAGAGACAGTAATCTGGCCGCATAGACCACTGCAAGTCATTTCATTACACTTTGGCCTCACTCGTGCGTCGAGAAAATTTTTCAAGAGGTCACCAATTCTAAAATTGTTCTCCAACAAATACGTTTAACCGTAGAGTTCATAGCAAATGGACTCCTTTTATTAATAAGTCCAGTTATCATTCCTTTTTAAAACTCAATCTAAAATATTACATGTTTTCCTAGTCTACGTTGCATAGGGTATCATGGAGCGAGTGAAATATGTTTGTAGGACCCATATACAATAGAATCGAAATTAGTATAATGATTAGAGTGGAGAGTAAACATAGGGTCAAAAAATAATAAAAAAGGTTAGAAAATTTTTTCTCTATTAAGATTAATCGATGAATAGTAATTACTAAAGACTTAAAGTAGCTGTCTCAAGTATTAAAACCCAGAAAAAGTACATAATAAAATATACTTGTAAAAGAAAAACTTGATGAATTAAGCAATTTGAAAGACATGATAAGTAGATCTAAACAAGCTAGAATTGCAAAGAATAAGAAAACAAAGTGTTGAAACCATGGTGATTTTCCCTTTATTGAGTTACATATGTCCACCACTTGTAGAAACCAAAGGCGTAGACAACACCATATATCATTGTTCTTATCGGATAAAACCGAAACCTGCGTAACATACATTTATCATCAGTGTATATTACTTATAAGAAGCAAAAATAAACACTCACCTCTCAGGCTCTCACATATTTGAGTTAACACGGAAAATTTAGTGACAATATGAATATTATAAGCAATTCAGATTCCAAAATCATAGTTCTTATTCGAGATTATTTTGATCTAATTTTAATTTTTGGGGTAGGAACTCCCTTGCCTTTTTTGACACGAATTATAAGAAATCTTACTTAACCTAGTTTAGGTTCAATTCAATTTTCAAACCGTTTGAGAGTTGTAATTTTAAGACATTAACTTAATTGAAGTTTTCAAACACGAGACTAATTGATACCCACTTAATAATATTAGGATAACAAAATATTGTTATTGTTGTATAAATGATAATATCATGTAGAAGACTACATTATGGATAGAAAAGGTTCCAAATTTTCCACCATTTACAATTATTTGAAGCAATAGACTTGAGAGATCAAAATTGAAAGTAACAATTTTGCTACCTTAAAACATTTTCTCTAAATAAAATTAATTGCATGTTGGCTTTTACCTAGAATTTAAAGCATTCACAACCAAATTACATGATTCATATAATCTCCGTTAGCAAGCCAAAATAAACATAAAACACAAATCAACATTTCATTATAAGACGAGCCCATATAATTAGTTTATTTTTATAATTAATCAATTTAAAATTATTAGTGATCAATTTAATTGACTAAATATACACGGATCAACCCAGTAGAGCTCACCATAATACTATCTCATTTAAAAATTTTAAATTTGTGAATCATACATTCTAATAAAATTCTTGGGAAATAACGAATGTCAATGTAAGAGAAGGTGTGTCATTTGTAATTTTTCTATTGGTTAAAAGCTAAGAGATTTCTTTCTTCAATAAATACTGCCTTTTCTGCATTGCTGTTTCAATCTACATTAATGTTTGCTTAATTTAAGGAATAATTTATTAGAATACCATAAATAATTTAAGGAATAATTTATTAGACCATAAATAATTTATGAACTTATGGTGTTTTAATTATTTTTATATCAAATGTCACAATTTTAAATTTGTCTAAATGAACTAATTACAGTCAAAGCTAACAAATTATTTCTCACAATAATCAAATTCATTAATTGCTATATTTATTAAACTAAATTGAGTAACTTAATAAATTGCATTTATTCTTAACCAATATCTCTACCATTAAATTATCTTTGACTATCATTTATTTATGGTTAAATTGAGTAAATTAGAAAATATATATACCACATCATATCTTTTAGACAATTTCTAAAATTACAAATTTAATTTATACATATAATGTAAAAATTGAGTCATTTACTACATAATATCTCAGACTTTATTTTTTTTAATTAATATATATATTTATATATGTCGAAGCTAAAAAAACCGTGCATTGCACGAGATTCTATACTAGTTTTCATTAAAACAACATCAAACATTGAAAGCCAAAGTCTTAATTTATGATATAGGATCGACTATATAACAAAAATAATTAATTTCCGAAAAAGTTTAACGTTTGTACTACTCTCTCTGTTCTTTTTTTTTTTTCCATTTACTTTTTGCACAATTTTTAAAGCAACTCTCAAGCCTAAATATCTCTAACATTATAAAAAATTATAAGAAATATATAATAAAAAAATATACATTAAGACGAATCTAAGGAGATCTCATATGGATATATTTTATCATCTATAGATGTCTTAAAAATCTTAATCAATTTTCTCTCTCCAAAAATAGAATATTCTAAACAGGAAAAACAAAAAAGAACGGAAGGAGTATAAGAAATTCAAAGGCGGTGCATATTAAAATTGACAAACTCTTTAAAGGCTTGTGCAATTTTAAAAATTATAATATGTTTGTAACAATTTACATACTACCATTCCATTTTAGTTGCACCATTGAGTTTAGCATGTTTTTTAAAGGTCGTCAAATCAATATAGTAAAAGTAGAGATTATGTATGATTGATGGTGATATGTGGGGTAGAAATAAAAGAAATTATTATAAGTAGATAGTGGTTGTGACTTGTGGGTATATTAAATAATTAATGGGATGATGTATGATTGATGGTGATAGTGGGATAGGAATAAAATGAGGATAGTAAGTAGATTATTATTGCCAAAAATAGTAATGTTGCAAGTAATATGAAACTTCCAAAAGTAATAAGTGTTGCAAGTAAAATGGAACGGAGGTAGTATAATACTACATAATTTAACATTGATGTCCCTAATCTTTTGGACCTTGTACAGTCGAATACGTTGAATATGCTCTAGACCTCATAAATAAAAATAAAATTGAAAGAGCAAAACAAAAAAAAAAAACAAAGAAGAATTATGAACTGACCTAGTAGAGCTGTTCCTAAGAACATCTGAGCGGTTAATCTGATCAACAGTAAGAGGGTAAGTCCATTGAAAAGGATCTCTATCAAAAAAATCCCAATCAGGCAATAAAACACCAGAAATAGCAGCAAGTCCCACAAAGTAAGTCACCAACATTTTCTTAAAAGAAAGTGTGTTGTATCCAACCACCATTATCACCACCGCTAAGCACAACAAACACCGTCTAAACACCGCATCATCCGCCATTACTACTCAACCTAATTTAGTACTGAGAAATCAGACAAACACTATGATCATGAACAGGGCATGTCATGAAGTTGTAAGTTATTTGGTGAAGTTGTTGGGACTAATTAAGGCTTAGGAGAAATGGGATTTGTATTGGTAAGTGGTAGTTTTGAATTGAATTTTTTTGGGATGGTGTAGTAGAGTGTGGAGTTGTATCTAGTACAGCTTTCATAAATGAATGATGGGTTTGCAACTGTTACCAACTTCTGGTGTTTTAATGCACCTATTGACTTGTATGAGTTTATCACGAAAAAAAGTGAGTAATTAGGATATATGGTGATTGGTGATTGGTGATTGGTGGGTGGATGGGTCACTTATAGCCTGTTTGGTAGCAGATATTAAATGGTTGGAATGATAATGAAAAGTTATCGTTATTTTAGTGACAATATCGAAAATTTGAAATAAATAAGATTATTTATCAAAAAAAGCATATAATAAAATCATAATAAAACTTATTCCAAAACTACGCGTGTAATCCGCAAACCTTAGGTTCGGGTTGTTTGCACTTAGTAAGTGCGAACAGACTGAAAAACTGAAACAGACTGTTCGTTGTTTTACTAACAGCAAACAACCAATTTTAGTTTTCAGTCTGTTCGCACTTACTAAGTGCGAACAACTCTTCTATTAAAATCAACATTTTGACCATGTTTGACCTGTTCGTAGTTACTAAGTGCGAACAGACCCGAACCTGTACTTTGGGGTATCAGGCACTTATATTTGAAATAAGTTTAATTTTGATCTTATTGTATGCTTTTTTTTAATTAAGAGTCGTATGTATTTCAAATTTTCGACAATATCTCTTAACAAGCTAGATGGGCATGCTTGTTATCCTTTAATTATCTCATTTTCTTCAAAAAAATTGATTTCAATGCAGTCCCATATGAAAATGTAGTATTAAATGATAATAGAAAATTGTGAACATATTTTTTAAAGATTTAAATTTCATTACATGAAAATAACATGATTTTCATTACTATATGAATAACATGATACATTTCATGAAAATTTACACTATATATAAATCAATTACCATTATTTAATATTTACAATTAAACGGGCCGTAATGCTAATGGGTGAGAGAAGATTTAGCTTGTGATAGTGATGAGTGATGACCTTGGTAGAGACTAGAGAACATGCTTGTTATGTGACTAACTGCAATTGCAATCAAAAATTATGGATTTGACCTAATATCTGAGAGTTCAATTCTCACTGCCCCCTCCCGTCCTTGCATGTAAGGGATCATTACTAGTTACCCAAATATAAAAAAATTTGCCTTTGCAACCTTCCATTGAAATATTTGTATACTCCTATTTTTGAGAAATTTAATTACGATATTTTCCGACAATTTTAGTGAATGAGCAATATTTATAATTATAGGTTCGTAAGTCGTAACTAACTAAAGATTAATTCTCTCTTATCTCTTACGTGTAACCTCTAAGATATTGTGCCTACCCGAACCAAAATAAAGAAATTCAGGTGCCTGGCACTCGGATGACAGTTACAAGTTACAAATCACTGCTAGTATAACTTTAACCAACTACACTGCCCTTTACCTAACTGTTCTAAAGACTGTTCTCTGGTATGCTGTAAACTTGGGTAGAACTATACAACTTGTGGGTGAAAAATCACTCTCACCTGACGCCTCATATGTACGAATTCTTCTACTTGTTTTTATAGCGAGGCGTGTAGCAAGGTGGGGGTGGCACACCAAAGACCCAATCAAGAACGTTTAGGTACTTCGATCTAAAAACTTCCCTCTCCTGAGAATAACAGTGCATAATGATAGCTGTTGATAAGCTGAATACGACCACATCGGCTCTCTTGATATTCACCAGTGATTGAGGCAAATATCCAATGTCAGCCATGCAAGTGAAGAAGCTCTCAATTGCACGAGCTAGGCAATAGAGTGATATTTCGATTCGTCTGCTCTTCTTCTCAATGGCCAATGCAAGGCCAGGTGGAAACTGTTCATGAGCCAATACCCATTTAGAATAAATGTGGGGAAATGATGTATATCAATCTGAATTGCAAAACAAAGCATAAGAGAAGCTAACTTACCGTGCCCAATACCACCATCGGTATGGTGCATCTCTTGAAAATCCTAAAAAGAATGCATGTCCACATCCTGAAACATGGTAAGTTAGTTAGCTGCAGCTTAAACCTGTAACTGGAGTAGTACCCTAATATAAAAGATTCACCAGAAATTCACAAAACGACTTGCAGCAAACTACAATAATATAGCAAATAATTATCGAACAGATAAAAATGTAAACTCGGTGGAACGGAGCAATTACAAATAAATCGATTTCCCCCAACCTAAAACTTGTATGATGTATGTTCACCCCCAATTACATGACCTGGTTTCAAAACCCTATCCGAAAGTTAATAACATATAACTACATCAGGAAAAGTTGATTTAAGAGGATCAGAATAGGATTTGAAACATAACTACACGAGCATCACCCAAGACACCCAAAACTTAATTAAGCCATATTGCAACTTATCCAAAGTTCTGAAATTAAGTGATATTTTTAGTTTACAAAATTTATTTTTCTTATAGTTATGGACCAATATACAACTCTACAACTCGGAAATATCGATCCAAAAACGAAATTGACTAGAATATAATGGGTACCGACTCAAAACTGAAGACGTGGAACCAAAATGAATTGACCAAATTGGCAAATGGGACAAAACAACTGGTTTTGGATTATGTTCAGGTTTGATCTATTATTTAAAATTTTCAGGTAAGATTATTTTTGGGTTAAGGGTCAAATTTTCTTAGAGTAAAACCCAAGGTCAATTCAAGTTGGATAAAATATTAAAACATCTCGTTAAGGATAATGAAGAGTTCTAGTCAGAGAAGTTTCTTTACTAAACAGCTATCGCTATCAGTATATGAAATGCAGCCTCTTATTTTCAGAGGTGGGCCTAAGAATGTATTTCCTTCACTAGAAGCCAATTTGATTTTTGATCTTGTAGTTGAATCTAACATTTTCTATGGTTTACATAAGAAACAAACACCAGAGTCTTCAGACGTGTACATGCAGAATATTCCAGACTTCAAATCCAACAGGAGTTATAATCTCACATTTTATTTTTTCAGTATGCCTGAGATTTTTGTTTTTATACGAAAACTTAAATATTTGCATGCGAACACCCACATATCATCAATGCATATTGAAGACCCAATTACACTTATATATGACAGTAGATGGAAAAAACACCTACCAGGCTGAAGCACAATATGTCGACAGGAACAAGCTAGAACGCGCTATACCAAAAACACTCTTTCCCACAATGGAGTAAGGTCTGCACAATAAAAAGTAACAAAGCTAAACAAAGAATTTCCGAAACAAAACAATAAAAATAGGAAGGATTCAGAAGGTTTATTCAGTTTAAAACCCATAACTTAATTTCAAAGAAAATGCAAGGTATACAAGGTCAGAGGCATGAGATGAAGGTATGAAGCTGTATCTTATTCTTATCACAGATTTGATTTGAGGCACAACATTTTGACAAAGTGCATATAGATCCTTCTTTTGAAAACTCTACCGAGAATCACATGCTTCATAACCCATTCTATTAAAAAAATTACTAGTTTAATTAACGAGTCAATTTTTACTTTTTCCTTTATCAAACCAACAAAAGATTTCAGTCAACTTTGGAAACATTACCTGGGTTGTTTAATTACAATGCAGCATGATCTAGTCACCCTATGAGGTGCACAGGTGAAAGGATTGACCACTACACCTCAGAAGAACCTAACTTCATTCAACGACCAGATCTTGAAGTGATGATATTAAATAATAAGCAGTACAGGAAAAAATTACAGATCAAACAGTGGGTGAAATACTAAGATAGCCATGTGCTGCAAGGATCTTTTTTTTTGCGGTGTTGAGACCACATGTAGTGATGAAAAAGCATGGAGCATCAACGCTAAGTCGAACAATGGTCAAACACATTTAAATTGTTTTAGAAGTTATGCATGAAGTTTCAATAAGAACATAAGACCAAACGCTCTTGCAAATGGGTTGAGACTGAGTGGAAAGAACTACTTCTGTTTGCAGCCAAGTTCAGCAGTGAGTGGAATGACATAATTGCTCAAATAAATTTACCTTTTCAATAGGTCTTGACGATGAACTATCAGTGCAGGAACCAAATAAACTGGAAGATACACTGGTACTGCTCTTTTATAAGCTTCAACAAGAAACGTGAGGAAATGCGCCTCACATGATTGATTCCCATGCACAAACTAAATTATCCATTAAGATTAACAGTAAGGCATTGCAGAATACAAGTGATTTCAAATAGAAAGAAATGATTAATGATTTAAAATGGCAGTACAAAAGAAATTATTAATGATTTAAAATGGCAGTCCCTTGTACTGCCACAAAACAGATTGTCCCAATCCCATAATGCATATGGGAAACAACATTCCATTACAGTATTTCACTACCTAATACCACCTAGGCTTTCACCCAGCTGGGGTTTGGATATGTACACAACCTACTCTTGTAAAAAACAAAGAGGTTGTTTGAAAGCAAACATCATCTACAATTTCACATAAATAAGAAATTTACATGATTTAATGAGTTAATTTACTAAATTCCATTATAACCCAAAATTAAATAACGACTCCATCAAAAATTAACAATTACAATATGCCAACTAATGTGATGGCTTGGGGCAGGGTAAAAAAGAGGGAATTGTATAAAAAGTCAGAAGAACCATTTCGTTCCCCACAAAGCCATAACGGACATTGTTTTTTCCCTCAAGTTGTAACTACAAATCCTCATCATAAGCTACATTTCCCACCAAATTACATCTTCCCTTAAGTCAACAGAGCCCAATTTTACCTAACAAAGAAAGTTTTAATTGTATAAACAAACTGGGACTCAAAGAAACATACCGAGCAGGGGACTTTCATTTCAGGATCTAATGTGATGTTCATACCAATTGATTTGTAATACTTCTCTATTACCCCTAGATTAGAAAAGGGCAATCCACTCGCAATATCTTTTACACCCTGCAGAATGGAGATATCCTTTCCACCGTGTTTATTGAGGAACGACTTGTATGATGAAGGTAAAGAGTCTTGCTTCAATATGTAGGCCGATCTGAAAAGGCAAATAGCAATTTAAGTATATAGAATGCAAAAACACTATTTAAGCAAAGTAGGAGCCTGCATCAAACAATTATCATATCGATAGACCAAATATAGGCAACTAAACAGAAACTAATTCACAAATAAACTACGTAGACTAACTAACATGTAGATAGTTAACTATAGTAAATGTAAATCTAAAATTTGAATTAGCAAATGCACAATTCAGTAGCATCCAACGCCATAAATTTTGGATACATGAAAAACCATTCGGTAACCTATGGCATTCATGTCAACAAAAAACATTGTCATTACTCATTAGACAATCCAATTATCACAAGTTATTCCACATTTACAAATTGTAAATCTTGAACACTAAGTCTGCAAAAATGAAGCAAAATTTCACATATGCAGCTACGTAGTTGGAATAGTGGAAGGGAGAACCAATATCCAACCTCTAGATCCTACGTTCAAGGATTGCTATCAACAAAATGTTTAGATAAAAGCTCACAGAATTTGGGAGGAGGAAAGGCACATGAGGAAGATATCTCCATGAGCCCAAGTCAAAGGTTTGCAAATGCGACCAAATCGCTTGCTCTTAATACCACACCGAGATGCCAACACAGCTGCTCGCATGAAGATATATATAGCCAAGCTATTGTGTTGTGTATTTAATCCTGTTAATAGCATAGAAGGCCCAGCAATTGCACCTGCCAATAACGCCCTCCATTTCGAAGTCCTGAATTAAAGAAATCCAGTATCTGACTCAATAACCAACAAAAGAACCAGATTAAGGATTAAATCAGAAGTCAGCATGTTACAGATTTTGGGAAATAGTTTAAGGTTTCCATTGTGATGAAATTTATAACTGCACTCCTAAATGTTTCAATAAGTATAGCATGATATCGAGATTCAAGATTTTCCGGTAAATTTATCACCAACATATTCTCATTGTCAAATGTCAACTACTATCATTTAAGAAGACAAGGCAAAGGACAGCCTTATTTTTTTTTCAAAGAAAATAATAGCAAAACCAATCACTTCATAGTGACAAGGTGAAGATTTAGACACCATTGTGTTTGACTTCAGCCACTATTCCACTATAGCACTAACCCCAAAACAACAGAGCTACAGGAGAAACTATGGGCGCAGATCAAACCCATCACGTTTACAAGGCCATTTTTTTTAATGAAATCAGAAAGCAAAACTGAAACTTTAGTTTTAGTTTCAGTCCCCATCACCACTCATCTTACAATGGTGTTTAGGGACTTCCAGTTACATATAAAACTCTACTATCATTGGAGACATTCTAAACTTGAAAAAAATAAACACATTTTATGAATTGACAACTGAGTGGGTATTACAAATGTTTAACAATTGTAATATCCATTTGTAATATCCACTCAGTCTTCAATTTCATAACATGTGTGTTTCTTTTTTTTAAGTTTAGAATGTCTCCAATGGCAGTTGAGTTTTATATGTAATTGGAAGTTCCTAAACACCACTGTAAGATGAGTGGTCAGTGGTGGTGGGGACTGGGGAATATACCAACTAAACTCCCCTTTTATAAAGTTTAATAAGACAGATACATGTTACACTAAAAAATAAGAGATATGCCAAAACACCCCTTATAAAACACAATTTCTAAGTAGATCAAAGCAATCAAATACTTTTTTGTGAAAAAATAGCTTTACATTTTCTCTGCAACAGACCACCTTTGATCTTTAAAACCAACCTAATTCCTACACAATTGATACTACTTTAAAAGGCCGAAGAAAGAAAACTTTCAAGTAGCCTTTAGTTGTAAGCATTGGGAGGAAAAAATGACAGACAAATTCATTTTGTAGCTCGAAAGGAGTGTTTTGCAAAAAATATACTTCCTCCGTTTTATTTTTGTTTCTTTTGTTCCTTGTTTTACCCATATAGTTGGGACTTGGGATTAAAGCTTAGGAATTGTGGTCGCTTTATTTTGTTCCTTGTTTGACACAATCTAAGAGCTTTTCAGTCAAACTGGAATTAAAATTGTGGGTGTATTAAGAGAGCCCATTGGGCTAGAAGGCTAGAAGTGTGGATGCAACACAAGCCTTCTTCATACCTGGCACTAAATATTTCACTTTAAATATATTCCACTTTAAATGAGGGGTGGTTGAGATTCGAACCCATAACCTCTTGTCACGTTGGCTCTGATACCATGTCAAGCAACCATCTCAACCAAAAGCTTAAGCTGATGGTTTATCTTATATACTCTAACACAAACGATTTCCAAACAGAAGAAGTGCACACTATCATGATAAAAGAGATTTGATAGAAGTACAATTAAAACTATAAAAGAAAAAAATTAAGATTTGATTTAATGTGATTTAAGAAACTAAGAAAAATGACTTCATAGAATCACAAGTTCACCAACCATGACCAATAATTGATAGAAGTACAATTAAAATCTGTCATTATAAACGAGATTAGGTTAACAAACAACTTACCTACGATGACCACCAAAAGCAGCAACAATCTCATCAACAGAAGAAAAAGTGCCGGCAAAAGTACCAAGAAAAAGACCGTAACGCAAGGTTTCTGTAACCACTGATAAAATCTCTTCAATACTAGAAACATCAACCACTTTCCTGAATCATGCAAAGCAATAATCATCACAGAATCTCCAAAACCCATAATTAAAAACAAAATTTGACAAAATTACAATAAATTCAAGCACTGACTAACTTGATAGATTTGGAGGATTTCCGGCGACTTAATCGAGCAAGGAGAGAGAAAATAGAGACACCACCCTTTAATCCCGCTCCAATAACAAAACCTTTAATGGATGCAGATATAATCCGCTTAAACTTATCCGAATTAGTTTCGGAAATCGGGTCGAAATAGGAAGTGGATGATAAGGAAGAAGGATCGGATTTGCGGCAATGCGGGCAATGGCTACCGTCGGAGGAAGAATCTTCGGCGAAGCAGCAAATGGGGGCATCGTCTGGAGGTGGTGGCATGACGGAAGGAATAAAGAGAGTGAGAGTGGTTAAGAGTTATAATACTCCTTAATCCTATCCAGTGCTGGGAATTAATGCCCTTGTGGCTGTCGGGTTTGAATTGAGGATTGATTAATCTACTAGTCTAAAATGGTCTAATAAAAATACCTTTAATGGAAACTTGTTCAGGATTCTTTTTTATTATTGTTATATTATTAGAATAAACAAACAAAATTATGGTTTCTTGTTCAACCTCCAACTTAACTCCAATTTTATCCCGCTATTTATATTTATATTTATATATATAATAAATTACTACTCTTGGGTGGATCTAGATTATTAAGCGGAGTCAAAAATCAAAAAAAAGTCAAGGTTTTAAACGTATAAATTTTCATGGAAAATTTCACATGATCATTTTAAGTTTTTGACTTTTTCATGGTGTAAAAAAACTTTTTTTAGTCCTTATGATGATCTCGAACTTTCAACTTTCAACTTTGTGTTTCAGATTTTCAAAAAAATGCTCCTTAATGGTGATCAAGGCGTATGTTACTATGAAAAAAGGTCGTTTAAATGGATAATAATAACGTAAATTTAACAAAAATCTTAATCTTTTACTTACCAAATGGAAAATAAAGAAACTAAGGGTAAGGGTATAACTCTAGTCATGTGGGATCTTATTTTATTCCGGCTCATCCCATATTTTCATAATATCAAACATTTATAATTTTTAGTTATGTATAGCTCTACGTATAAATAATTCGATAAACGTATTAGATCACACAAAAATGTGTTTGGCGCAAATATATTGGATCAAAGGAAAGTATAAAAAGCGCAAAAGTTGACCAAGATGGCTAAGAAGTGAAGGGTAAGGGTAACATACTTCATGGTAGATGATAAGAAAACAAAGTCAATACCCACCATTCATTCATACAAAGTTCCAATATTTCCACAAAACCCATCAAAAAAACATAACAAATGGCATCCAAACTATTACTCTCTAATCACTACTATCTAAAACACAAACCACCAAAACCTCCATCTTTCTTGAAACACCACCCAATACATGGAATTTCATCTTTCATTCACCACCAAACACCACCTACCAATGCTCGGCGGGCGAGACGGCAGCTACCAGTGGTGGCAGTATCAGCAGCAATGCAACCATTGGACTTAACAGAGGAGAACATAGAGAAGGTTCTAGAAGATTCAAGGCTAGAATTGGCACAACTGTTTGATACATCAGTGGGAATGACAGGGGTTGCTGAGCTTGCAGAGTTAGATGGACCATTTGTGAAGATCAGATTAAGAGGGAAGTTCTGGCATATGAGAAGTACTGTATTGGCTAGGCTGGGTAATTACTTAAAACAGAGGATTCCTGAGATTTTGGAGGTTGACATTGAAGATGAGAAGCAATTGGATGATAGTCCTGAGAATTTCTGATTTTCTTTCAGTTTTACAATGTTTTTTGTGGATATTTTTCTTTTTTTTATTTTGTATCTGCTACATTCAAAAAACACTTAGTACCATAAGTTCAGGATGATACTGTTGTTGTAAGAAACAATTAGGGCCTGTTGATTGTTGGTACTAAATAATGGTAAATTTTCATGAAATATATCTGATTATAATTTTTTTTTTCAAAATTTTTTATCACCACTTAATATGAAATCTTCATATGCTAATGCATTTGAATGACTTTTGCATAGAAAACGAGATGGTTGAAGTAAAACAAACATAATCATTTAACTTGTCAAGAGATTTTCTACTTAAGTTACAAACTTACAATAGTTTTCCATTACGATTTACCATTGAATACACATTACCAAACGGACCATTACAGTGTTATTTGGTAAATAAAAACAATTGTTTGATAAAAATGGAAGCTGACTAAAGCCAAATGGCTGTAAGATTGTCGACCACGTTTTTACCAATAAAAAACTGACAATCAATAACTATAGCGCTAAATATTTTCTAAAAAACCAAATTATGTAGATAGCTAAACAACTATTAGCTAGTCGAACAAACAAACTAAAATTGACCCAAACTAAAAATAACAGCGGTTTTTGTGAAAATTGAACTGCAAAAGAGAAGGCCCAATGGATGGTCAATTGGTCATATACTTTCACTCTCTAAACCACTTAAATTCAGTTGTTACAGTAGACACCAAAAATTTTCTGCATAGGGCAAAAATATAATGCACAACACCAATTAATCAAAGCAAAACAATTTCTTTTTGCCTATAAATGTAAAAAATGAATTAAGTTCATCTATTTACATCCATATGAAGGTTCTGGACCAGCAATTTTGGTTAAATTACACGAAATTTAGGCGTCTTGATATGCTAAGCGCTTCGGCAGATAGTAGATACACACCCAAAATAAGTGGGAGCATCGAAGATGATATCAGCTATTGCTTACCAAAAAATAGCACATGACAGGCATTGATCGTCAGCTTCAGTCATTCAGTAACCATGATTTTCGTAAACGTGACAGGACACCAGCAAACCACTTTGGTGGAGAAAATTACAGCCAGCGGTTGAAATAGATTGGGTTTACGAGTCGCAATATATGAATTATGACATGTTTTCTCATGCATGAACATCAACTGGTTTCTAAATAGCCGCGGCTTCATTCTGCTTTGAGTACTATCTTCATGAACTCATACACAAAATAACTTATTGCTGCTGAAGGGAGCACCTGAACATGCCCAAGGCAAAAAAAGTGTTAAGACTTAGAAGAACATCAACAGGTTTGAGCTAGGAATCACTGTCGAATGCTTATGTCGACAAATGTTGGATTATTAGAAAATAATCTAAAGGTGACATATTCACAGCGGACGAGCGAAAAGTTGGATTGTTAATGTCAATTTTTCCCAAAGTAAACAGTTTTCTTTTACTGACTTATCAGAAAATTTTAAGCTTTGGTCATTGTCTCATCGGTGTATAATTATCCAGTGCAATACAGCTCAAGGGAGTCATAACTTAGTTAATGTTTATATAGGCACATTGATAGACACCTACATGAGCTTCTGAGGCGACTTCAAGAAAGTAAAACGGGGAATTTTTTTTTTTAACAATGATGCTTCCCCAAGATAACCCTTTATTATGTGGCTCAACTAAAAAGAACACTTAGAAACGTAAGGTGTAGGCAAAGTTGTTGAGTCGGATAGGAAAAATTCTAGTCTCTTCATCCCTTGTAGTTGTACATACTGCTAGAAACAAAGTGAAACTTCTAGTCACTTTTCTTTTAGTGAGATGAGAGCCCATATTTACATATCAAAGTCACATGTCGTACACTGCAATCAACACTCTATTCCGAATTCTAATCAAAAATTAGAAATGCATCCAACTCTGCAAGTGAGTGCTTCTGCATTCATTGCGTGCTTGATGTATGTTATTGACAAGCAGTGAAATGGCATTGTGGCATCTTATATCTTGAACCGGATTTAACTAAATTCAGGAGTGTCCCCTACTGCACTTCCTGAACTCAAGTTTTGCGATAAGTATGCAAGAGTTTCTACGACGTCGCCTACACATAAATGTTGCGCTTCACCTTCTAGCCCCGAGTGCATTGTCAAGTATGTAAGGGTTACTAGACGCACGAAAGCGGTACGCCAACTTTTCCAAATATGGTGTCAAAAAGAAAAGATTACACATTTTAGAAATAAGAGGCCAATAAAAGAATTATATCTAAGCTAAATAGGACATCTTAGAAAGTTGAAACTCTTTCATGCAAGTAATTAAAATTTGTAGATGTTATCGGAAAAGGTATGATTAACATTCTTTGCATTCATGACTCATGACATCTAAAAAAAGGGGGAAAAAAAAAGCAAATTGTGGTATTCAAGGCAAAATAAGAAGAGAAATGGATTGGGATTATGATGAATGAGCGGACAATGGTCACCAATGATGTGGTAGAGATGTGCGGAATGATTGATAAAATTATAAGGGTGGAACTTAACGTATGGAGAGAAATTTTTAAAGGATATTATGTAGTGCATTTGTGCTTCAATTGTGCTTCAACAAGTTGGAGAAGTAGAGGAATCACTCGAAAGAAAAGGAAGGAGTTAGATACTGTGAGGCAAAATATCCCAACATTTGAAATTTTGTATGAGTGGTGGTAATCTAAACATTCATGTTGGGCAAAAACAAAGTGTGTTTAAAAGTGTCTATGGAGATTTTTTATATGCAACAAGAAACAAGGGAAAATGATGTGGATTTGAGTATCCATTCACGGATTAATACTTGGTTTCGTGAAGGAATTGGTTGATTAGGATTTAATTATATTCAGTAGAAAAGTTGTGTAATTTTAGTATTTTATATGTTGTACTTTGCTGCTGAGTTGTAGGAT
This sequence comes from Amaranthus cruentus, assembly GCA_019425755.1. Taxonomy (NCBI): domain Eukaryota; kingdom Viridiplantae; phylum Streptophyta; class Magnoliopsida; order Caryophyllales; family Amaranthaceae; genus Amaranthus; species Amaranthus cruentus. The sequence continues at coordinate 5,781,093 of CM033455.1, forward strand.
ATACAATGTTACCTACAATCTCAAAATGATGGATTTTACATAAAAATTGTTTTATTGTTATTATATAAATGGGTCAATGAATCATATGCGATTTTGATTCCGAGCTGTAATTAAATAAGTTTAGGAATTAGTAGCCAAGTCTGTTAGGCTTCATTAGCCTGTGTCCTCGGCATCCGAGTAGAATATAGACCACGTGTAAACCCTTGCCTAGGTTTGGCTCAACATTGGAAGCCCAACTTTCAACCAAGGCGTCCCCTAGCTTGCCTTTTTAGTCAAGTCCTTCTGCCATCAAAATTCTATCCTAATAAATCATATATATATACCTGCACATCATTAATAAAAAGGAAAATTTGATTTTAAAGATACGAACTTTCAGTGTTTTGCTTTTAAAGGTTCCAACTTTGTAATATCTTTTAAAGGTTCCAACTTTTTATCATTTTAACTTTTAAAGGTTCCATTCACCTATTACCAGCTAAATTTGTAATTTCATGTAATTTTGGGGGAGAAAGAGAGGGATCATCGCATCTCTTAAGCCATACCTTCAGGTAACACTGTAACATGCAGAGCATCATTTTTCGGAGATATAGTTACACGAAAAAAAATAGAAGGGGGTTGTCATATTCAACAAAGGAAGAAAAACCCCACCGGTGCCAATGGAATATGGAAGGAAAGAAACAGAAGAATTTTGAACAACACGAAGCTTCAATTGAACCTCATATAGTATGGATTAGGGAGTTCAACATGATACAATATAAGTTATGTGTATATATATTCAAAATATTAAAAAAAATCTACTATAAAACTAAATGGTTTTTGGCCTAATTTTATCAAGAATTTGATTACTTTTAATTACAATAGCAATAAAGCACTAATCACTAGTATCAGTAATGCATACACATCCCTCCTCTGTACACCAAGGGTATAGAGAAACTCCTTCCCCTTATGCCATTTTCTATCTCACATTCACCCTTTGCACATCATTATCAACTAACTTTTATAATCTACTTCCCAATATTTATTATTTATCTCTCAACCATCTAACTCATAATACACTATTTTACTTTCTCCTATTTTTCCATACTCCACCATATTTACTTGATCTTACTCTATTGATTATTTTTACTTTCTCTGAAGAAATAAGAAAGGGTAAAAAATAATTAAAATTATGAAGTGCTTTCTGCATGTCGATTTTAGGTTGTTTCGCTAAGTTTCATACCCTCCAATTTAAATCTACCTCCTATCAAATCATCCACCTACCACCAATCATTTAACATCTCATTACATACTTAAATACTCACGAGGTGCCTAAAAGATAGTATTGCCCGTGCTTTAAAAACATTCCATAACGTTAATCCTAGAAGAGAAGATACAAGTCATACAACAAAGCCCATGATTTCTATCATTACTTGGGAGAGAATTAGAACAGCTCTTTCCATATTTCTCAATCTTTAACATAAATATGAACATAAATTAGCAGTTACAAGTACAAGGAAAGAACATTTACATACCTGAAGAACACTAGGAAGCAATCCCGCATAGAGACCAGGAATCCCTCCCTGCTCAATTATCTTGATAAAAGTTGCAGGCGTACTCAACTTTGCTGTTCGAACTTGCATTTGAAGCTGTCTCCTTACCACTTCAAATGGATAGGTAGCAGCTTCAGCACAAGCACCAGAAATAGCCCCGTATAATAAAGTCCTTAACGGTCCCAATTCCAATTGACCCAGGGCTGTTATATCTTGTCCGTGTAATTTCAATTTTCGAATCCTTTCTCTTCCTTCAGGTGAATTCAGATAGGCTGTTTTAAGAATATCATACACCCCATAGAACACTGCGCTGGAAGGTGCAATACTCATAATGGATGGAAGCAAGCCCTTATAAAGAGAAAGGCATCCTTCTGTTTTGATCATATAGCGAAAAGCACCAACAACGCCACCCAACTTCTCCCCACCATGAGCAACTATTCTGGTTCGAATCTAAAAAATTAAAAACAGTTTATATTTAACACATAACAAAGAAAAACCTCCAAAAACATTCGGGAAATTCCATGTGGTGACCTTGAGTTTTTGGCTTTTCCATGAATGTTTTTTTGAATCCGCGTGGTGAGCTTTCAATTTTTTTATGTGGTAGATTTTGTAAAATGAAGTACTTATTTCGACTGGATTTCGAAATATGTGGTCAATTAGGGTGATCACGACGTTGGTTTTTTGAAAATAATGTCTTAACACCAAGTAAAAATAGCGTAAAGTTAACAAAAATTTTCCCTTTTGTCTAATACGTGGAAAAGTTGGAAGATCAAGGTCACCACGCGGATTAAAAAAATGTTTGTCTACCACATGGACAAGCCAATAATTCAGGGTTACCACATGGAATTTCCCAAAACATTTTGAACACTTCATAAGCAATTAATATAACTTAGATCTTTACCACATCATTTCAATATAGTAATCAGAAACTCCATCTACGCTAAGAAAAACGCAAGGAGCTTATGCAGTTTCATCAACTTAAATTTGTGTTTTATGAATCTTATAACCATAAATGTTCAACGCACTCCCCCCAACTATAGTAACAACCATAATACTTCTTATTCATCTCGTAATGTGACACTATAAAAGAGAATAGAAAGGAATGATTCAATTTGGTACATACAGTGTCTAAAGGCAAACAGAGAACAGTAGCAGTAATTCCAGCAGCAGCTCCAGCAATAAACCTTTCAACATTTGCTCCCTCAAACAGATGTAATTTGCGTAGTTGCTTACTATATGTATCATAAGCACAAAAATTAATCGCCTTGAAAGGAGCTGTGCGCAAAATATTAACCAAATTCCCTTTCCAAAAGCCTCTCAAGCCCTGCGTGACAGCAATTGATCTAACGAGCTCCAAGATATGTTTCTGCTCACCACGAACAATATATTCTAGCTTCAGTCTCTCAAGTGGGGCAACAACAGTTCTGAAACAGTGGAACTCACTTATAATCCATAAACCGATGTCAAAAAACGTAGCCCCATAATAAAGTCATAGCTCAAGATTTAGTTAATATCTGAAACTATTCATTAGTATCCGCAAAGGGATACGAATACGAGTGCCATACATAATCAGGAATCTAATGTAGTTAATAATCTCAGACTCAATAGCATGAGATCAGAACCGAATTCATCAAGTTGTCATCTTGATGATATTAATAAGCACTTTATGCTAAGAAGTTGGATCTGAATAAGGTATTACATCATCAACAAGCTAATACACACACATACATCAAAAATTCCAGTAGAGAAAACTAGTGTAAACATCACAATGTCCTAAAGGTTAATGGTTTAATGAGCTCAAATAAAAAAGGACTTAGACAAAAACCCCATATAACGTTAATCATACTTATTACTTTTCAGTTGTCAGGATCATCTTTGATCAACTGTGAAAACAGCCTTACACTGATATATCGTGCTGAAAAATGTTGATTTTGAACGGAAACCAATATTTTATCTATAAGTTTAAAGTGGTATCGGAATGAGAGTATGTGCCACCAACTTAAAAGGAAATACGTCTTTTCCTACAATTTATCGAAAAAAGCTTGATGTGATTAACATCCTCACATGAAAACGAAGACTCTACACTACAGATGTCCTGTTAACATTTCATACAGCAATGAAACAGTGGTGGCTTGAAGACTCTACACTAAAGAGCTTGAATTTGCACTTTGTTAAGTTCACATTGTAAACCCCTGACAACAACCATTTATCATAGCATTCAAAATCAAGCAGCATATCAGCTCCACTACATCATCATCATACCTGGTATATCCTGTTATTCTTGCTTATACAAATTATGATCAGGGTCTAAGGAGGGATAGAAGATGGTAGATCATATCAGTTCCACTACATAGAAGTTAATTGACACTTACAACCCATCATCAATTTGATGTCCATTCAAAAATCATTAGGTACATCAGCACCAACTCACTAAGAGTGTGTTTGGATAACATTTCAAGAAGGCAAGGAAGAGGAGGGATGCATATCTTTCTATTGTTGGAAGGACTTGTTTTGTACAAAATATGGAGTTATTTCCTGTATTACCTATCTTCCCTTTTAGTATCCAAATGAGAAATGCCATCCCTCCATTTTCCTCAATCAAAACAAAGGGTAAATAACCCACAAATTTATACCAAACAATACAGCAAAATTCACAATTATTTGAAAAAAAAAAGCCCAAATGGCTAATTAGCATAATTTCCCCTGCAATGATGTTTCTCAATAGGAAAATTCAATACTCCTGATTGAATATGAAAAAACAAGGAAAAGTAAGGAGACCTGGCAACCATAGCAGCAACAGCACCAGCCCATAAATGCTTAGAAGAATTCATGGCACCGCGTCGTCTGGTAGACTGAAGGTTCCTTTTCTCCAAACCCATATCTTTAATGTCCACATTTCCTTCTTCTTCTCCATTATTGCTATAATCTTTCAGGCTAACACAAGAAAAAACACCCTTAAATGATATTGATTTCTTGCCTTTAAGAGAAACAACACAATTTTTAGAAGAAAAAGAAGGGGACTTAGAAATGGTTCTACTAATTGAAGGGGAAGAAATGCAATTGAAGAATAGAGGGGGAATAATGGGATCTAGAAAGAGTCCACCATATGGTGAGGATTGAGAAGGGTGAGGAGGAATTGAGGTGTATTCAAGTGTAATAGTATCGGAGATTGACATTGAATGAGAAGGAAAAAATTGATGTTGGAGATGAAATTGATTGAATATTTGGGAGAGATGGATTGAGGAAGGCTGTTAAAGATTTGGAAATGAAGAATTGAAGATTTGAATGAATGAAGAAACAATGGTGGAAGTGTGCCTTGTGGGTGAGGCCCATAATTGTAATTTGGAACTTTTAAAGGGGTGTTTTGGGTATGAAAATTTGTTTACTTGTGGATTGCAATGGATTTGGAGCGTGATTTCAACTCCTTTCTAATTGATATTTGTAAAAAGACGATATATTTATTCGGGTTATTCGATCGATTTCAGATAAGATCTTTGAAGTCGATTTTAAATCAAATTTTATGTATATTGATTTTACAAAATTGTTAGTCCATTTTAATGTCGAGTTAAATAGATTTCATTATAGCTTACAGATTGAATAAATATCAGATTATTGAATCTATTTTTAATCACAAATTCTTACTTGAGATCGTCTTTTGTAAAAACGACTCTCAAAAGCCCAGTCCAATTCTAAATGTATATTGTTACAACTCTAAATATAGATTTAGACCGGACGTTTGAGAGTCGTCTTTATAAAAGACGGTCTCTCAAGAGATCACCAGATTTTTAATATCTCTAACAAAAACATAATGGATTAAGATTTGATTGACATTGATTAAAGGGGTTTGGACAATAACGACAAGTTATTAACCGTCGAAATAGTTGTAGTTGTGGAGATTGTTTTTTATATTTGTAGTTGTTATATTCTTAGTTGTTCAATTAGTTGTCTGAATTAATATTATTTGGTAAAATAACGGTTATGCTAGCCATTTGAATATATTTCCTCTATTTTTTTTTGCTTATCTCGTTTACTTTTCACATAATTTTCAAAGTAAATTTTAAATCTCAATATCTCTAAATACGCATAATAAAAAAATTATAAAAAATACATAATATCTTTTAAATATATCTCAAAGCATATATTATAAAAAATACATTATAAAAAAAATTTCAAAGCATATATGAAGACGAATCTAACAAGATTTCACATAAATACATAATATCTTTTAAATATATCTCAAAAACATTAATTAAATTTCTTCGTCCTTAAGGTAGAATATTCCAAATAGAAAGAACATTAGAAGACAAAGGAAGTAAATTGTTATCAGAAATTGTCGAGTAAATCACAAATCGTTACTTTTGATTCTAAAATACTAAAAGTTGTTTTTTAGCTTCATAAAACCTCAAATAGCTACTTAAACTGCAAGTTTTGTATAAAGAAATGCACTAACCACTCCCCGTGCACCTCACATGTAAAGAAGATACATGCGAAGCTTTGCTTATTTGTATGTAGTTAGACGTGTTTATTTGGGTTATCAAGTCAATTTCAGGTTAATTGTTTTGGGTCAGCTCAAAGTCAAGTCTTGTGTCCACGTTGTGTAAATTCATCTTAAAGTCAAGCTAAAAGTCGAATTTAATTTCAAGGTTAAATAAAAGTTAGATCATTCATTCATTATGTTTTGAACCACGTAAAGTTTTTGTTTCATTTTTTCGTTTCCTTGTACAAGAAATAGATTAACACTACATTCCAAGCTTAAAATTCTTAAAGATGTTTTTTTAAGTGTGCAATTATTCTTAGTCAGCAACTCAACGTTCAAAGACAGATGCATAGCGCCTTGCGAGTCTTATTAAGGTTAACACATAGAAACGCAATACTGTTTGTTACTTCACGTAGAACTCTATGTTTGCACTGCCAACAAGTTGAGGTTACACCGAATTCACCGACTACTTTCACATTCAATGACGTCGAACGCTGCAGCAGATAAAAATACAACAGAAGCTTGCAGCGAAATTTCTCAACATGATGCAGAAGGAGTGAAGGACCCTGTTAACTTAGATCAGGTGCTTTTAAAGCTGCAAGTTTTATCCCACGTTTAGTAAAGGGCTAAAGGCTTCATTAATACAAGGTTTATTTTGAAATCGATATCTTGTACTGCTGAGTGCTGAACACAAGGAATCAGTTAGAAGAGGATAACAGTAGACGGTAGTCATTTTAAAATACAGAATCAAGATTATTACAAGGACTGGGCACTCATAGTTTGCAGCATTTTCTGTAAAAGATAACACAGATTTGCGTTTGTGCTGGTTTAACATTGAATATGATTTGGGGATTCTATATTTTCTATATATCAATATCATCATCCTTTCGAATCAGCAGATTTATACACTTAATAAGAAGCTCAGGCTCTAGACTAAGGCTTGTTTCAGAGAGTAAGAATCAGTGAGATATTTAGACATTCATAGCTGCTTGCAATTAGCAGTGAAACAATGTGTTCCAAAAATTGACAGGACAGTTAGTATCCGTCTAGCCACTGAATTCCTACATCATATGCAGGACTTTTTTTTCTTTAACCTGTAAAATATCACATGTAATCAATAAGCAAACGCGTTGGTCCATCAGCTAAATCCATTGATGCCCATCTAGGGATAATGCTCACTGCCTGCAATCATTTACTACAAATAAGAAGAAACTGAATCAGTATTTAAGACATTTTTTTATGTATCGCATAATACCTCGTTTATAAAAGGATACGGATGTAGGGTTCTCTTTGTTATCTTAGTGTACCACACAATACAAGTAAGCTATCAACACCTAGGAGGATTTCAGACCAAGTTCCGAACATTAGAACATGACCATCTCTACCTTTAGTCAAAGGCATAGGGATCGTCTCCCTCAGCATACGGATTTAGCGACCCTTCAGAAAACAAATCAACTAGATTGGTAGGTTGACTCTGAATGTATCCTGTTTTCCTACTTCCCTGCATTATTAAGAGAAAAGGCCATGGACGACATTAGGAACAACATGAAATATTTGCGCATTTTGCTAAAGAATGCTACATTCTATAGATCTTGCTTATGGATTATTAACTTAAGTGATAAACCAATTTTTGTAATCCTCTTATTGTTCAATGAATGGTACAACTTACAAGAACAGCTAGAACAAGCAAATATAGTAGCTTTCATATGTTACCTTCGTAAAGCTCTTCGGAGTATTGGCCTTAGGATTTGAAACCTTCTTATGCTTCCTTGGATCCTAAGACAATGCGGAAGTTGATGTTTCAGCAATAAGAAATACTGATTATCTTTCCAACAAGCCACATCTTTGTAAGTTCAACTGTTCTTTAAGAGTAAAATGGGTGCATACCGCAAACATGACTGTACTCTTAGTTTTCCTCCTTTTGGTAACTGTGCCTCCATTTGTTGTTTCCTCTTCATATTCACGATGCGTTACCTGTATTGAAACAAATTTATATAAAAGAATGAATGGGCCAAACAGGAATAATCCTGCAAGCTGGCTTTTGTCACAGATGAAATATCAGAAAATTGAAAGAACTCATTGATGGAGTAATTTTCAGCAGCACAGTCAAGCAATCCTAATTTTTAATTACTTGTAAAGTGGAAGGTTGGGGGGAGTTGGAGGGAAAGTATAAACAGCTTACCTTCCTTCCATGTTTGGATACGTCCATCATGCTTCCAGCATTCCCCTTCTCTACTTTCCTTAACAAGCTTGATACAGGAGATTGAATTACACCTCGGTAATTTGAATCCTGAATCCAAAATAAAATGAAAAAATTGTGTTAAAACGTAAAGATAGCTTATCTTTTATCAACAGGGAAAAAACGCTTCCTCTCGCATTGCATCTGTCAGCTCACTCACCGGTGGTGCATGCATGCTTCTTTTCGTGTCGTCTGCATCTCTCTTTCTGATTGATGAAACAGAATACTCCTGAAGGATAGAAAATTTGTCATTGCAGATGCAATATACTTCAAGGAGCGAGCACAAGACAAGATGTGTCCCTTGTTTCTATGGGGGGCAAAGATTTAAAGTTCTTTGATTTCGGATTATAATGAGCTATAGTAAAATGACTGATCAAATCATGTGCACCTCTTATTTATGTGAAGTTGAACATGATGTTTGTTGCCAAGGGCAATGGAAAACAATCTCTTTGTTAGTGTTATTACTGACAAGGGTAAGGTTCCGTAAATCCAACCCACCAAACTACACCCTAGGTGGAAGGCTGGTAGTCACTTAATGACATCAGGTTAATGTGATGTAGCATAAGACAAGATATAAAATCAAACAGCCATATTAATATCCGCTTGTACCAGCTTTGATAGGTTGAGTTTTTCTTCAGAAACGAGAAAATCCAGCCAAATGCAATTATAATGCGTAACATTTAAGTTGATGGAAAACTTCATGATACTTGCAAAATTTGGAGCATGAATATTATACTCAGCCTCGGTGGGTTAAAGAGATGGAGATTTAAAACCTTCTTTGAGTTTACTTCTTGGTCCTCTTGGGGTTTGTCACTCATAACTTTCCACTGTAGCTCCAAAAGAGCCCTTTGCCTTTCTTCCTGTGTACAGATCTCAGTTAACAAAAATCATAGTAGACCTCAATAATGAACATGACATGATGACACACACTTTAGATCTCTGAAGATCCAGCTCTTGCTGAAGCTGTCTACATTCGTCTTCATTCTTCAATTTTAAAGCTCTTATCTGGGATTCATACTCATTTCTGAGTGTGGTTATTTTCTGGAAAACTAGAATTTGTTAGATAAAAGATAAATTTATCAATAAGAACTTGATGCTCAAGAGCCTAAATGCGAAGCTGCACGACCTCTCTTAAATCTTTCTCAGCCTGGAGTTGAATACATTTCAGTTCTTCAAGGTGGGCAGATTTGAGATTGAACTCTTCTCTCTCATGCTCCTTCATGCGATCAATCTAGAAACATGGCATAAAGATAAAATTTATGCATATGTTGTTTCTATCACCAAAAAATCATTGTAACATGTGGCCTCCAGAATCCAGATTCAATGACTTACCCCCCTGACGACATAGAGATGCTTTTCCTATCACTAAATTGATGTAATACCTCAACTAAAAGCTTAACCTGATGGTTGATGTCCCAAGATATTACAATAATAATTCATTTTTTCTGGCTCCATACAACCTTGTTCATTTACAAAGAGTCTGTTTTGGCCTAACTTATTCACATGCAAAAAAACTATTATCATTGAACATGTGAAATAGATGTAATGGAACATATATAATCTGGTCTACTTAGATAAAATATTTGAAAATTTTCAGCACAAGTCCTTCTTCCTACTTTGTTGAGTATGGACGACATTCATTGGTTATTTGATTGTACAATAAGAAGCAAAAAATTTAGTCAGACAAATCTCATAATCAAATGACTTCTGACTAGGTTGGAAATCACAAAATTCTACTAAATATATTAAGTTGTGATAGTCCAATGGTTTCAAAGCATACCAGAGCAACATGTTCCTCTTGTATGTGAGCCAGATTCTTCTTTGATTCCTCTTTACACTCATTAAGTTTTATCTCACAGAGCCTTTCCATCTCGGCAACTGCCTTGTCTGCCTAAAAGTACAAACAGAAATCAATATTTTCTTTCACCTAAATATTGGCTTTATCCCAAAAATATGTGTGAATTATTATAACTAGAATTATGCCAACCTTTTCTTTCTCAAAATTAACAATTTCTTGCTTCTCTACTTCATACTTCTTCCTGATGTCATTTATTGCCTGTTTCAAGGAGCCAATGTGAACCAAAAGCACCATAACTTTCCAACAAATTCATTTGCATCCTGTAATGTCTAAGGTTTAAGATATTACCTGGTCATTCCTCTGGGAAATCTCCTTCAAATGCTTTGACAGCTCTAACTGTTTAGAGTCAAGCATAGCATCATACTGCTTTTTAGCTTCGCCAAGCTTGCTTTCTGCAGACACTAATTGTGCCTGAATCTGTGAAGACAGCTCATATTATTTACACACCATAACATGGTTTATGTCTACTCAAAATAAAAACAACGCTTAATGCAAGAGTTTCAGTAACCTCTGCATTTTGGCTTTCCAGTTGCTTTGCTTTGTCATCGTATTGAAGGATTAGCTGTTCCTTCTCCTCCAACATGGAATGAAGCTTTTTTGCTTGCTCCTCCAAAGACTTCACCTGCTCTGTGATTTTCAAAATCTCCTTCTGAAGTCCATCAATAGAATCCTCCTTTTTCTGTACATCTCCCTGGAGCTTCTCCATGTGCTCCTTCTTTTCTAACTCTAGCTCTGACAATCTAATCGTCAGATCCTTCTGCATATTTTATACGGGGTCATTGAGAAAATGATTGATGCTAAACCCTGGAGAAAAAACACGGATATCCTGCAGATAAGTCAAAACCTTCTCGTTCTCAGATGAGCCTAAGCTGTCTGACAGGATGCGAATTTGCTCCTCCAACTCGGCAATGATCTTTTCTGCTTCAGAATTCTTGGAGACAAGAACCTCTGCCTCAGACTCTAACTTACGTATCCTCTCTTCTGTTAAGCGGCATTCATCAGCATGCTGCACCATTGCAGACTCTTGGGCTTGATGAAGTTCATCTACCTTACCCTTCAACTCCTGATTCATGGATTGTAGCTCATCTCTTTCTGCTTTTAACAGCATGTGCTGATGATGCAGATGAGCAAATTTCTCTTCAGCACGTTTAGCAGTGAGATCCCTCTCAAGTTCAACCAATTTAGAACAGAAATCGTACACAGAGTAGAGTTGAGAAATCTGTTTTGATACAGACAAACTGTGCTCATCCAATTCAACCAGTTTTGCATTAAAAACACCTACAACATCTTTTAAATTTTTTGTTTCCTGCATTGATGTGGTTAATCTTTTTGCAAACTCATCACTGCTACATTGAAGATTAATTTTCTCCTTCTCCATGTTTTCAAGAGAAACTCTCATTTTAGCAAGAGTCTCCTCTTTCAATTTCAGTTCTGTATCTGCATCATTGGATGCTGATTTCAAATTCTCACCAACCAATCTGGTTTTGGCAAGGTCCTCTTCAAGGCATTTGATCAAAGCATCTGCAAGCATTGCAGTACAAAATGAATAATCGGGCTATTTTCATTCCATGGGAGGCAAAAAATTTGAACTCGTCTCGATAAAATTCACACCGAACAGTCATAGGAAGTTGCAGCAAACGTTCCAAGAAATAATATAACAGCCAAATATAGTAAAGTTAAGACCAAAAACAAAGCAGGAATCGATCAATAAAAATTTGCTAGTTCCGTAAACTAACTAATAAGGTATTAAATAAATTCCTAGGAATTAATATTAAGTACTCTCAGATTTTTTTGTTCTTCTCATTTGGAATATGGGAGGGAAACATATATATAGTTGTAATAATAAGAGATGAAATTCCATTAATTGTTGATTAGAATAAGTAATGATTTTTGTTGCTTAAAGTCATAACAAGAAAAAGTTATGTTGAGGGAAGGGTACCATTTGTATTAAAGAATCAAGTATTTTTAGGGAGTAAAAATGAAAGGGAAATCCATATGGTAACCCTGAATTATCAACTTTTCCACATAGTAGGCAAACAGCTGTTTTAATCCACATAGTGACCTTAAGCTTGCAATTTTTCCATATGGTAGACAATATGAAAGTGTTTTTAACTATACGCTATTTTTGCTGAACATAATGACTTTTTTTCAAAAAAAAAAAGACATCGTTATCACCTTAATTGGCCACATATTTTGTAATCCAGTAGAAATTAGTACTTAATTTAACCAAAAATAAACATATTTTCTACCACATGAAAAAATTAAAAGCTTAGCTTAGGGTCACCACGTGAATTTATTGTCTATCACGTGGAAAAGCCAAAAAACTCAGGGTTATCATGTGGAATTTCCTAAAATATAAATATATGATGTCTTTTAATAAAATGTGTTAGACAAATAAAGTCATTTTTGTCCAAAAAAAATTCTGAAATAGAAAGAATCTAAAAACTTTGTGACAATTTTTTTTTTGGAGAAAATGGAATAACAAATAAGAACAGAGTGAGTAATATAGTATAGTGAAAATACCCATATCATTGCGTACAACTACGCTAAACGCCTAAATTGTGTTACATAACTACAACAATAAAACTGCAATTCATAACGTCTACTAGTGAAATTTGGCGGGTAGAAGCTTATAAAAACTATTGATTCTTGTTTCTTATATTGGCTACGCTCTATTGATTCTTATGCAACTACAATTCATAATTTTAGTTTTAGTGTATTTTTAGTTTGAATACCTTTTTCCTCCATAATTTTGGTACTTTTGGACCGTTCATCCTCATGAAGTACCTGTTGTTCCTCTTTCTGCTCTTGGATCTCCTTAAGTGCCTGATTACCTGGATAAAGAATTCGAACTATACTTATTTTTTTTCCTAAAACAAGCTAATACAATGCAAGTACACAAACTGTCATTTAACCAAAAAAATAAAAAACCACTTCATATTTTACATAGTAAACGCTACGTTTCCGAATTTGTGGAACCAATCAATCATCACACGCACAAAAGAATACCAACAGAATCAGAAGCTTACGTTCTCGGATATTTTCCTCCGCGGACTCCAACTTAAGAGACAAACTCTTCATTTGATCATTCAAAGCATCCAATGCAGCTGAATTTGCTGTTAATTTCTCTTCAATCAACTGCTTGTCCTTCTCTGCTGTTTAATTACTCCCATTTTTGGTGAAAATTCAAAACACAATTAAAAAATAAATCGTGGAAAAAGCGAAAATATAGGTAATCTTACAATCCTGAACTTGACTGGCCAAAAGCTGCAAGGTTTCGGTGAGCTGATCGCATAAGGTTTTTGTGGAAGAGAATTTTGACTCGAGACCTTGCCATAGCTTTTCGTCTTCCTTTTGTTTTACTTTCAATCTCGCGTTCTCATTGCAAGCTGCTTGTAATTTCTCTTCTAGAACATGAATATGCTCCAGATATTTTTTCAATTTCGAATTCTACAAAAGTAATCGAAAAATCAAGTTGAAGAAGATGCTTCAGCATAGCAAGAACTGCCAATTACAGATTTGTACACAAAATGATCTCGAGAGGAAGAAAGTACCGCCAAATCGAGATCTGTTCTCACTGAAGCTTGTTCTTTGACCAATTTTTCTGAAAATTGAACAATCAAAAACACTTTAACACAGAGAAATGACGATTTTCTAAAAATAAGACTACAAAAAAGCTTAGATGACGACCAGCAGTGAGCTTCAAGCTCGCAAAACTTCCTGAAGTAATGGAATCGGAAGATGATCGCGAAGAAAGTGCTAAGGTTTTAGCTGTTCCTGAAGCAGATCCTGTCAAAGATTTAAACGAATCAAAGCTTTTCAAGCCTAGAAACCCTAGTTTTTGCATTGTAAAATGATCGATTATCGCAATTTATGATCAAAATTAGGTATTAGCGTCTTCGAGTTTCTATGCAGAAGAATCTACTGCAGAAACTTCGAGAAACTTTGAGTTCTTTCTCTCCGTCCTCTTCTTTTGTGCGTCTCTCTCTTTCTCTCCCCTTTCTTCTCGCAGGTAAGAGAAGAATAAACATTTGAACTGTTTTTCGCGGCATATTACGTTATTTATAGGCTTCGTTTAAGTGGCGTTTGACCGACTTACTGGTATTTTTTTTTTTTTTTAAATTCCACGTGGTAACCCTAAGGTTTTGGGTTTTCCACGTGGTAACCAAAACTTTAAAAAATCTACGCGGTAACCTTGAGGTTTACGTAATTGTTCCACCGTGACCTTTTCGCACATAAAAACATTAGCGAATGTTAATTTTGAAGTTTTAAGGTTGTTGTACGTCTATTTATGTAACTAACCATTTCAAATATCATCAGTTTCAACATTTTTCCCCAAATATAAACCCCAACTCTAACATATTTTAGCCAAATGCTATTTTTCCCCAAATCCAAAGATGGTAGAGTTAGGATTTATATTTTGGGGAAAATGTTGCAACTGATGGCATTTGAAATAGTGAGTCCCATAAATAGGCATACAACATCCTTAAAGCTTCGAAATTAACGTTTGCAAACGTTTTGCTAACGTTTTATGTGCAAAAAGGTCACGGTGGAACAATTTGTTAAACTCCAGGGTTTCCGCGTGGATTTTTTAAAAGTATTGGTTACCACGTGGAAAACCTTAAAACCTTAGGGTTATCACGTGGAATTTCCATTTTTTTTAAAAAAAATTCTTTATTGTCTTGAGGTGATTTTTTTTATTTTTTTATTTTTTTTTTTTGTAGATTATTGTCTTGACTTGATTTAAGTTAGTGAAATGATACATTTCAAAAAAAAAAAAAAAAGTTAGTGAAATGATATCTTATGGAAGAGCACCAAAAAGGATTAGATGAAAAGTGAGTTAAAAGTGTAGATAAATATTAAAGAAAAAGTTTAGATAAAAATTAAAAATAAAGTATGAATTATGATTATAAACAGACTTAAGATAAATTTAATTGGATGAACTAAAAAGAATTAGTTAAATTTCGTGTGACAGACAACTAGTGTGAAATTGTGATCTTGAATGGTTGTTTTGGTGTTCTTATAATTGATTTTTTGAAGTTTGATCTAGTTTGAATTAAAAATTAGGTTAGAAGGAGGATTGAGGTCTCAAAATTTTTCTCAACCTAACAAAATTATTCCAAGCTTCAAACCAAATCAGACCAGTATGCAGCTTTTATCTTTTAATTTCTATTTTTTTGACTTCATTTTTCAAGTTTATACATTAGTATCAACATTCCCAAATTATGCTCCTTAAGTACCATTACTTCTAGCATCTACTTCAGAGGGGTGTAACTACCTTAAAAAATAAGATGAGAATACACCCAAACTATTTTGGGTGGAATTTAGTGAAAAGTGAAATTAAATCTATAATTATTACTTAAACAAAACACTACTGACATCATTACTATTTAAAAATACTTACATGTCACAACCTCAAGAAAAAATTTACCTCCAATACTCAATGACGATGTCATTGTTTTTAGGACTATTTTTTATATTTGACTTTATTATTCACATAATATACTTTTATTAGGATTTTTTGTTATTTATATAATAAGTTGCTTAAATGCAATGCTTAATTCTAATATCATTCAGGTAGTGACTATTTTATTTAAGTCAATTATATTTTTTATGATAAAAATAATTTTTTCGTTTAAACTTTTATAAAATAAATTTACAAATTTTTGTGTTAAATTTGATTTTGTAATTTATGTCGGAAAATTTAATAAAACCGTGCATCGCACGGGCACTATCTAGTTGAAGAATAAGACAATAAACAAGTAGATGATAAAAATAAGTTTTTAAGATAAAGAAAGAAATTTGTAAATGAGAAAAGTTGTTAAAATTGCTATTCTACTTTGAATCGTTTAGAGAGGTAGAATCGAATCCTAAAATCGTACGATTCTACAAATAAACTTAAATAATTTAAAAATATCTAATTTCTTATCATTATTATTCAATTTTAAACTGTAAATTTATGAATTAAAGTTTCTTTGACTTTATTTTTAAGAATATAACGAAATTTTTTTAATAATTAGTTTAAATCTTCATGCCGATTAAGGAATCTATTTTTTAAAAGTTTTCATGATGGAACATTTGAATTTGAAGTGTATATGTGAAAGAGATTAGTAATGATGGTACATAAGAAACATTAAAAATAATTCATACTAATTTTGTAGAATCGGATTGTTAAATCGTAGAATCGTAGAGTCGTGTTATGATTCTACCTCTAAAAATTTTATTCCAACTAGAATTGTAAGATTCTACAACTTTAAGATTTTACCTACGATTCAAATCGCTCGCTTGTTTTTGGATCGTAAAATCGTAGATTAGAATTGCGCTTTTAACAACAAAATAAAACAAACTAAAATGAAAAGAGATACAAATTGAGAGGATCAAAGAAAGTTTATTAGTTGTAGATTCACTAGTCTGAAATTAGCCCCAAACACATTTGTAATAGTATGACGGTCGTATTTACGCTGTTTGGATTGAAAATATTTTTAAAAAGGAAAAAAAAAAGAATTCAGAAGGATGTAATTTTCTTTCTTTATTTACCGAATTTGTAGGGAAGAGATTTAAAAAGATTTTAAGGAAAATTTGCCAAGAATAATCCTAACTATCACTCGTTGGCCAAACATAATCCCAACTATCGATTATTTTTTAATAATCCGAACTATTCATCGAATTTGTTCAAAACACTCTCACTCCCTCCATGACTGGTTGGAGCAGGTATTTTGTCTTTAAATTTTTTTTACCTTGTTTTTTTAACTTACCTTCATCAAATAAGATGTACCCTTCATCTTCATTATACTCCATCTTCTTCTTCATTCATTAACAAACCCTAAAAACTCTCATTAAAAAATATCACTCATGCTAAAGCTCTAAAAGCTTCATTCCTTTAAGATTCAATGAATTCCTCTTCTTCTAAGTATTCAAACCTGCTGATTTTGATAAGTCTAGGGTTTGAAGATGGGTATGAACTTGCTCATCAATGAAGGAAGGAGAGTTTAATGGGTTTTTTTGAACTTGCAAGGGTAAATCAGTTTAAAGATGAAAGAGTACATCTTCTTATTTGATAAAGGTAAGTTAATTCACAAAAATCCTACTGCAGCCGGTCATAGAGAGAGTGAGACTATTTTGAGCAAATTTGATGAATAGTTAGGATTATTAAAAAAGAATCGATAATTGAGATTATTTTTGGCCAACGAATAATAGTTGAGATTATTCTTGGCAAATCTTCCAAAAATTAATTACCTTAATTTTATTGATGATCAAATATCTCCAAAAGCGTAAATATATGAAAGGAAAAAAAATTTCTTCATTCCCTTTCTCTTAAACAAATAAGATAAGTTTTTCTTATTATTCACACCCTTTGATTTCTCTTCTATCTCTTCCCCTTCCTCTCTTTACTTTTTTCTCATAGATTTTTATCATCCAAAGATCGTATTAAAAAGGGGAGAGGCTCCCCCTACTGTTTAATCTCCTCCATTTCATGAAGCATTGGCTTCCACAATGGTTACGATATTGTGTCACAAAAAACATCGACAATCATGATTCATCAAGCACATTACATCACTACTAGTAGAAAACGTTTTACTCATTTTGATGTCCAGTAATCAGGGTTCATCAGTAGGATAAGAACACAACTACACAAGGTATTCATACAACGGGTACCAAAACTGAAATACCGAAAACTGGCTTTGCATTATTGATCATATCATTTGCCGAGCATGCTTAACTAGCTGGCACAAAGCGCATAATATTAACTCTGCTTTCGGCACAAATATCAGAAAATCTTGACACAAAAAGAACTTTTTAAAAATCTCGTCATATTTGATCGTGAGTCGAGCAATGCTGAGATCATTCTGCTTTCTGCTGGCTTGAACCAATATCCTTGAGCTTTTGCTCCAATTCACCAGTCTGAGCAGAAAGAAAACGTCAAGAAAAATTCATATATTAACATAAGAGTTCAAAATTTCATTAAGTTACCTGATGCATGTTGAGAATGATATCTGATCCTCCGATGAACTCTCCTTTGATAAATATTTGTGGAAAGGTAGGCCAGTGGCTACAGCGATACAACAAATCATTAACGTCAATATAATCTTTAGAAATATAACCGATAATGTGCATGGCAATATTTCAGGATTCTTATGACAGAAAAATAAACGAAAAACAGCAGCAGCTAATAGTATACTATGTACACATCAATGTTTCGGGGTTCTTATTGCAGAAAAAGACCCACGATTCTATTTCTACACTATTGTGAACAGCCCAGGGTTCGCGTCAGGTTTCACATACTCGCGCTAAAAAACAAAGAGCCCAAATGACAGATACATACAAGTATACAAATACACCTATGTCAATAACTCTTTAGGAAAAAAGAAAGGTGCTATGCCCTTCACAAAGGCAAAACCACTAATTACTTACCAGAGAAGGCAAAGGAAAGCAAAAGAGTAAATGGAGCAATGACGTGGCAAAAAAAGGAGAAATAGTAGCTACATTCTGTTATAACAGAAATAGAATAAAATAAATGGGAATGAATTTGTTAGGAGGTTGTTAGATTTCTGTTAGATTTTCTGAAGAGTATTCTAGAGAATCTAGCCCTATATATACCTAGCAATTACTCTTAACTAGGCATGCAAAGAAATATTTTACTCATCTTGAATTAGGAGTGAGCTGACACTCGAATATCAGTGCTGTAATCTTTCTTCTCTTTTCTAATACAATCTTCTTCCTCTTCTTCTTCTGAAATTCTATTGCAATCAGTTTTGAATTCCAGCTTATAGCAAATCTGGTATCAGGGCAGAGCTAGCCATGGTGAACACCACAGATACCTAGCGAATTGAGACCCTAGAAACCGAACTTTCCAAATTCCCTATCGTCCTTAACTCTGAGTTGGACAAGATCCGCTCAGAACTCATCCAAAATTCCCAAAAACATGAAACCCTAACCTCACAATTAAACCATGTCAACCAAACCTTACAATTGCTATGCGAAAAAATCACTGGAGAAAGAAGTACCCAACCTGAACCCTTTTGCGAACAAGACAACCGAACCCTTCGAAAGATGAATTGGAAACCTAGATTTCTCGAATTACCGCTGTTCGACGGGGAGAATCCGGATGGCTGGATCTTCTAGGCTGAGAGGTATTTTCATTTCTATAAGCTGACGGAGGCGGAGATCATGGAGACGGCGGTGGTCAGTTTGGTGGGAAACTGTAATGACTGGTACTAAGCAGCTTAACGTTCCAAACTCACAATAGCAAAGCATCAGAAAACAGAGAAGAGAAATAGAGATTAGTAACAGAGAAATAGAGAGAAAGAATAAGAGAAGAAGTAATGGTGGAATGCTTGTATTATGTATTAGAGGACGTGGTATCCCCTCGAGCTCTTCGAGTGGCCCGATAACTCCTAAAGGTACAAGACCCCAAATGGTACTACAAGCATGAGAATAATCTAATACATCTTTAGCTATATATAGCAAGTGCAATATTCTAGAAGACTACTAGAAAGTACAGCTCATCAAATATAACAACCTATTGACATCATAATTTTGTGAAGGCAGCCATAAGGTGAGGTGTTCAGCATTCTGTTATTTCTGATTCTTTTTCTTTCTAGCATATGTATGTTTAATTATGGGCCTGGGCTGCTCCCATTCCATGACAATACCCGCCCCATCAAGAGACACCTTGTCCTCAAGGTGGAATTCAGGGAAGAGCGAATCAATATTAGCGAAGAGCTCCCAAGTTGCGTCTGAGGCTGGCAGACCTTGCCATTGAATGAGGACCTAGGCTGTAGACCAAGATTGAGCAGGATCCTTGCGAATGCCCAACACGGCAGCTGGTGCAACTATAAGTTCTAAAGTGGAAGAAAGGTTGTTGGGTATCTCAGCTGGATTGAAGGAAGCCCCTACAGCTCTTTTTAGTTGCGAAACATGAAAAACCGGGTGAATTTTACTCTCGGGAGGCAAGGCGAGGCGATATGCTACAACACCCACTTTAGCCTCTATCATAAAAGGGCCATAGAACCGAGGAGAGAATTTATCACAGTGCCGGCGAGCCAAAGTTTGTTGAAGGTATGGCTGAAGTTTTAAATAAACTGATTCCCCAACTTCAAAAAAGACTTCTTTGCGTTTGGTGTCCGCCCATTTCCTCATCCTGTGTTGTGTGCGAAGCAAAAAATATTGAAGATCATCCAGAATGGCATCGCGTTCCCGGAGCAATTGGTCCAAACTATCCACAGGGCTACAATTGTGACCGATGCGGATTAAAGAGGGAGGTGAACGGCCATAGAGAGCCTTGAAAGGGGACATATTGATGGACATGTGGGGAGCGGTGTTATAACAGTATTCGGCCCAATGGAGCCACTTTGCCCAACTACGGGGTTGCCCGTTAATGAAACAGCGGAGGTAGGTTTCTAACGCTTGATTGACGATCTCAATCTGACCATCGGTTTGGGGGTGGTACGCTGTGCTTCGAGAGAGAACCGTGCCTTGTAAGCGGAATAATTCTTGCCAAAAATTACTCATAAAAATTTTGTCTCGATCCGAAACAATGGATGATGGAAAACCATGAAGACGAACCACCTCTCGAACAAAAACCTCCGCCACTGAGATTGCCGTAAAAGGGTGCTTAAGCCCCATAAAATGTGCAAACTTTGTCAAACGATCCACCACGACAAGCACTGTGTCAAACCCACTGGATTTTGGTAACGCCTCTACGAAATCCATGGTGATATCTTCCCACACCTGAGATGGGATTGGAAGCGGCTGAAGTAACCCTGACGGTTGGTGGTGGGAGGACTTTTGTTGTTGGCAAGTCGTACATTGTTGCACAAAAGAAGACACGGTCTTGCGCATCCCTTCCCAAAACCAATCCTCGGCGAGGCGTAGGTATGTTTTGTACTCCCCGTTGTGACCCCCAAGAGCTGTAGTATGATATTCCGACAAAAGTTTCTCAACCATAGTAGAAGTGCGCGGGATGGCTATGCGCCCTTTGTAGAGCAAAGTGTCATGGTGCAACATAAACCCATTCAACGTTCCTCCTGACTGCTGAAGCTCACGGTACACCTTGCCCAAAACCATGTCATGCTGTATCTCTTCCTTAATTGATTCCCAGTTCACCCAACAAGTGGAAACAAGTGCCCCAAACTGCACAAAATAAATCTCTGGATACCGTGAAAGAGCATCGGCAGCATTGTTGCTAATCCCGGGTCTATACTGTATTTCGAAATCATACCCCATCAACTTGGTCACCCATTTTTGGTAGTCAACCCCGATCTCACGTTGTTCCAAAATAAAACGCAAACTCCGTTGATCCGTCAAAACGATAAAACGACGACCAATCAAGTAATGCTGCCATTTTTGAACCGCCAAAACAATTGCCATTAACTCTTTTTCATAAATTGATTTCACTTCCCCTCGAATCCCCAAGGCCTTGCTAAAATATGCTATGGGATGTTTATTTTGAGACAAAACAGCCCCCAATCCTTTCCCCGATGCATCAGTCTCCACAACAAAAGGAATTGCAAAATTAGGAATAGCTAAAACTGGAGCAGTGAGCATTACCTCCTTCAATGTATTGAAGGCTGTCGTGGCCGCGTCGTTCCAAAGAAAACAATCTTTCTTCAACTGGTATGTCAAAGGCGAGGACAGCTGTGCATAATTTTTAATAAAACGCCGGTAATAGCCCGTAAGACCCAAAAAGCCTCGAAGCTCCTTCAAAGTCCTCAGTAATGGCCACGCCTGCACTGCTGCCACCTTATCCGGATCCATGGAGACACCTTCACCCGAAATGATGTGACCTAGATAAGCGACCTTTGATTGCCCGAACACACATTTTTTAACATTCGAGTAAAGCTGATGTTGAGCTAATAAATCACAGACTGTCGACAAGTGTTGTTTGTGTTCCTCCATCGTCGCACTATACACCAAAATGTCGTCAAAGAAGACCAAAACGAAACGACGCAAAAAGGGCCTAGAGACCACGTTCATGAGCGACTGAAAAGTGGCCGGCGCATTTGTCAACCCAAAGGGCATGACTAAAAACTCATAGTGTCCTTCATGCGTGCGGAAAGTTGTTTTGTGCACATCGTCTTCACCCATTCGGATTTGATGATAACCCGATTTTAAATCCAACTTCGAGAAAACTGTGGCCCCACATAATTCATCGAGCAACTCTTCGATAACCGGGATAGGAAATTTGTCGGCCACTGTCTCCTTATTCAAAGCCCGATAGTCGATACAAAACCTCCATGACCCGTCTTTTTTCTTCACCAACAGCATGGGACTCGAAAAAGGACTCTTGGAAGGTTGAATGATTCCAGCTTGTAACATATCACTCACCATCCGCTCAATCTCCTCCTTCTGAACTTGAGGGTACCGGTAAGGTCGGACGTTCACTGGGTTTGACCCTTGTTTCAGTGTAATATGATGTTGTAGGGACCGAAGTGGTGGTAGCCCAGGAGGCATTTCAAACACGCCTTTATACTCTGTCAGTTAGTTTTGCAACTCCTCAGGACTAGCTACTGTGTCAGGCTCCTCATCCCTTTTTTTCACACTCCTTAATTCGACCAGTATCCCCCCTTTTGATTTTTTAATTACCTTCATCATCAACTTCAAGGTAACTTTAGAACGCTCCAATGTCGGGTCACCTCGCAAAATAATTTTATTCCCTTTTCAAACGAACTGCATAAGCGGAGTCTTCCAGTTGGTCGAAATTGTTCCCAACTTAGCTAACCACTCAATTCCCAATATCACGTCGGCATGCCCTAATTCCAGGGGTAAGAAATTTTCAACTATGCTCGAGACTCCCAAATCGATTTACACATCAGTGCAACGACCCATGCCTGTTCGTGTCTCCCCCGTTCCTAAAATCACTCCGAATTCCTCCGTTTCCTCCACCGGCAAATTCAATTTTCGGATAAGGTCAGGTGAAATGAAGTTGTGGGTGCGTCCGAATCGATCATCACTACTATTTTGTTCTCTCCCATCTTACCCATTAATTTCATGGTTCTCGGATTATCTATTCCAACAACTGAATTTAACGAGATGCCCGCTGTGATCGCCTCCCCTTCCATAGGAATCTCGTCTTCCTCCTCAAACCCCTCGCTATCATCGTCACCCTCGGCTACAATGAGAACACTCAACTCTTTTTTCTTGCAAATATGGCCCATCCTCCATTTTTCATCACAACGATAGCAAAGACCTTTGGATTTCCTGTCCTGGAACTTGCGTTCACTAAGTCGCCGGGTGTTTTCAGGTGGGTGGCTGCGATTTGGGTGGTTAGTGTTTGAGGTTGGTCGTGGGTGATAAGTATTTGGGGAAGGCTGATGTGTTTGAAGGTTCTGGGTGTTTTTGTGGGTATTTGTAGGGGTGTGGTATTTTGGGTAATTATATGGGCGGTGGGGGTAGTGTGGTAATTTTCGTCCAGCATCACCTCCTGGGCTATTTAAGAATCCTAGGGCAATTAATTTCTCCTCAATTTTTACAGCCCATTCAAAAGCTTTTTCCATGTTCACAGGATCCATTAGTCTCAATTCTGTCTGAATCTTCCATTCCAACCCCTTAATAAAGTTGGCTAGTAAACAAGATTCACTTACTTCTTTTTCCAGGTTAGATGCAAATTGAATGAACACCTTTTCGTACTCCTCGACCCCTCCTTCTTGCCGGATGCTTATCCACTGTTCCATGAGTGAGCTGCCTCGACGTCCCCGGAAGTGCTTCAACAACATGCGTCGCAGTGTCCTCCAATTTGGGATGGTCCGCCGTTTGTTTTCCCATTGGAACCATGCCAAAGCATCGCCCTCCAGACCCAAACACGCTGCCCCCATCTTTTCTTTTTCACCCAGTTGATAAACATCAAAATAACGCTCGGCTTTCCCCACCCATCCATCAGGATCGACACCGGAAAATATGGGAAATTCGAGTTTTCTAACAGCCCACGTACCTTGCTCCTGATTTCGCTCCACCGACTGCCGGAAATCTTCAAAGATGGACAGAAATTCTCCCGTCTTTTGGCGATTTTGCTCTATCACCGATCTCTCTTGGTCACTAGTTGGAGTGGATTCCCCAGTTTTTTCCCCCATTTTCGTGCTAATGACCTTGACCTCTGCCACAAGAGCCGCCAACACCGAAGTAATGTTTCTTTGTTCTTTGGCCGAGACATCAAATTTTTTATTCTATTCAACCACAGCCTTGGCTTGGGTCTCCTCCACAAAACTCCGTAACTCCTTAAAATTTTCTTCCATGGACTACTTTAATTCCGGTACCTCCCCTTGCAAAGCAGCTACTACCGCCTCCAACTCATCCAACCGAGAAGCTTGCGTGGCCGGCATGATCGTAATGCTCTGATACCACTGTAATGACTGGTACTCAGCAGCTTAACGTTCCAAACTCACAATAGCAAAGTATCAGAAAACAGGAAGAGAAATAGAGATTAGTAACAGAGAAATAGAGAGAAAGAATAAGAGAAGAAGTAATGGTGGAATGCTTGTATTGTGTATTAGAGGACGTGGTATCCCCTCGAGCTCTTCGAGTGGCCCGATAACTCCTAAAGGTACAAGACCCCAAATGGTACTACAAGCATGAGAATAATCTAATACATCTTTAGCTATATATAGCAAGTGCAATATTCTAGAAGACTATTAGAAAGTACAGCTCATCAAATATAACAACCTATTAACATCATAATTTTGTGAAGGCAGCCATAAGGTGAGGTGTCCAGCATTCTGTTATTTCTGATTCTTTTTCTTTCTAGCATATGTATGTTTAATTATGGGCCTGGGCTGCTCCCGTTCCATGACAGAAACGCCTTATTGCGTTTTCATTGGGAGCATCAACAACACCCTATTTGCCGATGGGAAGAATTAAAGGCGATGCTGTTGGAGTATTTCCGACCACTAGACGAAGGCACCCTCCATGAGCAGTGGATGAATCTACAACAAATTCGGAATGTCGCCACCTATCAGCAGGAGTTTATAGAGCGTGTTAACCCTCTTAGTAAGATTGATGAACCTTTTTTTGGGTTATGGAAAGGATAAAAAGATGGAAGGGGGCTTTGAGTACAGGGCCCCGCTTTTAAAGGAGGCATGGCCGTCCTTAAGGATGAAAGAAATTACATCCCCCAGTCTTATAAAAAAAGGACCCATAAGGATTATTTTAACCCGAAAATTTATTTTACCACTTTACCCCCACCTATATCAAAACCTTTTTACCCCCCCAAACAAATCACTTACCCCTCTTCCAAAGATGCATAATCCTCCACAAAATACCCACCCCAAACCCACACGAAACACCCTTCAATCCAAAACCACCACAACCCCACCCATAATC
>CM033455.1:5807007-5967007 GCA_019425755.1 Amaranthus cruentus
TGAGCTAATTCTTCCACCTCATAGTCGCATCCATCTTGTGTTCCATGTCTCACAATTGAAGCGCTCCATTGGTCATCATCTTCCTATTGCACTACCACCTCATATTACTGATACTTTGGAGCTCCAAGTTACCCCTGCCTCTCTTTTGGGTTTTCGCTACAAAGATGATGGAAATTTGGAAGTCTTAATTCAGTGGACTGGTTTGCCTCGAGATGATGCTACTTGGGAAGATGCCCTTCTCCTGCATAAGCAATTTCCACTCTTTCACCTTGAGGACAAGGTGCCTCTTCACTCCGGGGGTATTGCTATGCCCTTCACAAAGGCAAAACCACTAATTACTTACCAGAGAAGGCAAAGGAAAGCAAAAGAGTAAATGGAGCAATGACGTGGCAAAAAGAGGAGAAATAGTAGCTACATTCAGTTATAACAGAAATAGAATAAAATAAATGGGAATGAATTTGTTAGGAGGTTGTTAGATTTCTGTTAGATTTTCTAAAGAGTATTCTAGAGAATCTAGCCCTATATATACCTAGCAATTACTCTTAACTAGGCATGCAAAGAAATATTTTACTCATCTTGAATTAGGAGTGAGCTGACACTCGAATATCAGTGTTGTAATCTTTCTTCTCTTTTCTAATACAATCTTCTTCTGAAATTCTATTGCAATCAGTTTTGAATTCCAGCTTATAGCAAAAGGATAAAGGGACAATGGCCTCAAAGATTAAATATTACTACCCCACTCTTGCTATGATAGGAGCAACAATACTCCCTCGTCAATTTAATTTTGCCCCCTCAAGATTTTAGATGGAGAGCTTTTGCGCCAAGTGGTGCAATAGAAAAGAATCAAAGATAGTATAAACCTAATAAGAAAAGCAATAGGTTATAATCTGTCTATTCAACTACCATCTGGGCAATACTGTAATAGAACCAAAAGCAATAGGTTCAAGGGGTTGCCTGGGATGGGAGTAAAGGGGGTAAAAAATAGAGAAGTAAATATTTCTGAATTTTTTTAAAAGCCTGGATGAAGAGAAAATACAAAGGAGTATTCTAATACCCCCAATTAGCGGGTAACTATTTACACTAACCCCCTTGGAGTAAAATTTTTCCTTTCAAAATTGACTTGCAGATTCAAACTCTTCTTCCTTTTCTTTTTACATCTTTCGCTGATTTATTTTTGTAGTTTACTCAATCAAAACCAACCCTAAAATCTCAGATAATAAAATAAAAAATATTTACAAATCAAATTTCAAAAAATTGAAAAAGAAAGTTGAAAAAGTAAAAGATCAAGAGTAAATTGAAGAACTATGTGGTGGTTGGAGGTTGTAATGTGAAGGACAGAGAAAAGAAAGATCTAAAAATGGAGGTTTGTTGGAGATAAATGGTTGAGAAGAGATCTAAAGATTGTCATACAATAGTTCAGCCATTTTATGCATCAAAAACAGTATTCAATAAATCTGTAACTTCATAACAGCAGTCAACTGGTTTTGTTTACCCTTTCCAAAAATCTTTAAAATTCAAGCTAATCGTGGCTCATGTTCTTCAAAAGTTACTCCTATATTATAGTTGTTCACCGTGTACAAATCTTATATTAAAAGAGTCAACACGCTAAGGCAAGTGAAGAACTTGGAGCACCTCTCGATATAATACTCAGCTCTTTGGATAAAATTAAAATGTTCTCAATAGTCCAATATACCTGCTTTTCCACCCTCCCTCTCCAGAAAAAAAAAAAAAAAGAAACTCAAAATTATTCATGAACATTTATTACTGTGCCAATCACACTAAATATTCTTGCAACAACGCAAGACGATGCAATATCAGAAAACACCATAGAGCAGCAAGATGTAAACACTATGGCACAAAGAACCCCAACCAAAAGTAAATTATTCAGTTCTTTCAATCCACATCATCTACGGGGCAACTTAACTAATGACATGATGATATACTCCCTTTATCCATCCTAAAAGATGACAGTAACCAGATGCACCTATAAATGACTTAATAGAGTCTTCCATAACTGCAACCAAAGCCAATAAAAAATAATTACTAAACAAACAAAACTATGGCTCCATGTTTCCCTGATTAGTCCAAAATATGCTTGGAAAGCTCTAATGACATTGCTCTCCTATCAACTGCATGTAAAAGGTGAACTGGAAAACCCAGCATAAAGGAAAAACAACCTACGGTACAATAGATGAGAAGATGTCCTTAAAGTGAAACAACCTTAGGAAGACATGAGCATATGGTGTTCCATGGGTTCTGTGATGAGAAGCCTATCAAGAATCAGCATAGCCCAAATTGAGCCTTAGATGTGACCACTAGAAGCTTCCTGGTATTCTGACCATGCAATCACCCAAAGACAAGATCAAGAGAGAAAGAGAGAGACTATGGGAGTGCTTTTTTGTTACAGTATTCTATAATTGGACCAAATGAAAATCCCCCATTCAGATTTTTTGGAACACCTATCAATTACTTCTTTAACAAAGCTAAGATTACAAACACATACCATACTGACAAAAATCGAGATATTGTTAACCAGTGAGTACAAAGTCAGCAATACCTTGACTACATGAGAGACAAGAAGTAGTGGTTTACAGGTCACTAATATCAACACCAAAAGGTTACGCCTGCACTATGTAAAGGACCCAAAAATCATGATAGACACATCTTAACATCAAACATCATCAATGTCCATGGGATTTCCCAAAACCATTATTTGGTTGTCAGCTTTAAATTTTTCTTCTCGAAAAAATCTGGAAATTTATCCCACCAATTCTCTATCTTTCTCCTCCCACGTTCCTTTACCCCACCCTCACATGCCTTTGTCTTAAAAAGCAACTCTTCCTCCACGGAAAGAGCTTGTGGGGACGTAATAACTATAGTCTATAGCAGCTGAATCAGAAAACGCGGACTAGGACCAACAATAAAAAAAAAATTGTAACGAATCAAGCAGCAAGAACCATTGTCTAAAAGGAGAATTAAAAGGCTCCTAAATCATGCCATTATACATGGCACGGACTCCCATCAGAGAAAAAAAAACATCAATAAATTCAAACATTAAACATTTCAACAAAACAAAACAAAAAAAAGCTAGATGATATGTATTTGTCAATCATTGTAGAAAAGCAAACTTAAAAGTACAAAAAATCACCTATAGGCTTTGACAGCGTTCTTCAACTCCATGTCTTCCAAAATATTCCTTGAACTAAAAGGAACACCTGCACAAACCAAATTCAAAATGGGACGACGAAACCAAAACAAAAACCTAATTACATACAACAAAGGTATAAATCTCGAACATAACATGAACAAAGATAGCATCTTTGTAGCTACAATCTTTAGATAATACAGAATAGCAAAAAGAAAAAGTATCTCTCTCAGCAAACAAACCAATAATAAGTTTCATTGTATATATGGAAGACATCAATTTCTGATATGAACTGGTCAACAACATAAACACATAACACATTCAATATTGAGCTGCTTTAAACTGAAAAATGTATAGCTATGTACACAAAAGTTCTCGTTTCACTAAAATATCAACTAAAAAATTAAAGCCACCAGTACGGAAACTTTTAAACAGAAAAGGTAGAAAAAATATAAGATGAGAGGAAAAGAAAACATAAGGAAAAAATGGCAAGTTAAAAATGTAATTAATAAATAGACGAATAGATGAATTTTTAATGATCGGGTATTACAATTTGATATCATTTGGGGAAAAGCTAAGTTCTTAGTGTCTCTATGGGAAAGAGCAAATGGTCTTTTTGAAACGCTATCCTAAATGATATTTGTAACATTAATTGGAGGATTCATCTTTTTTGGGATTCCTCATCCCTAATTTCCATTAATAAAATTTTCTTTATCAGTAATAACATTAATTAAAGAAAGAGACTGCCAGTCCCATCATTCAATCTTCCAAAACCTATATAAGTAACAAACACAAGAAGCAGCGTAACATCATAGTAGATTTGAAAGATTTATAAACATTATAAAGGGCCTCAAAAAAGCTAAAAGCAATCATAATTTGGACAAAAAGAAAACAGAAAATCAACCAATATTAGAAAATTACCATACTCCTTCAGCACCCTCACTGCAAGAGAACTAAAGCCGCATCTAGGCATTTCTGGAACCCCCTTCATGTATATCATAACTGGATTCTCCTTTACATCCTGAAATACGTGGTCAGGTTTTAGTAATATATATAATGCATTAAAAGATAAGGTAAAGGTACATTTCAGCAACATACAGGCACACGGAAAAATTCATTATACAACAATAGTCACTGAAAAAATAAAGATCACCTGCTCAACAACATCTTTAGTAGTAAGGCCTGAACTCTCAAGCTTACTGGTTGGCTTGAAATCTTCATGTGTTTCAGGATCGTTTGATAAAGTAGTTGAGAATCTCATTGCATTTTGATAAGAAGACACAGATACCTACACAAATGAAGTCAGAAAAGCACTCAAAGCAGGACTATATCTAATGAAGGAAATAATTGAAGAAAAAATACAGAAATTTGGAAACCCAATGGTAAAGAGGTTGCCACTTAATTATCACTAAAGAAGGATAACATTATAAACATTAAAAGGATCTTAAACAATCTACGCCACTATAAAGCTGGCTTTGGAAATGAAAATAAAATTAAATAATACAAAAAAATTAATATGATACCAAATGTGTTATGTTCAGATTTCAACGATACCCTGGGCTTATGAATTACTCAAAAAGTGGGTATACATTATACAATTAAATCCATCCCACTAGATTCTTCACCAACACGCAGCTAAGCAAAAAAGAGTATAAGAGTACAAGTCTAAAATAATATTATGCCAATGACTAAAGCAAAGAGAAAGAATTATATTTATACAACTTACTTGCTCATCCCAAATTAACCATCCCATTCGATTATTTATAGATACTAAGAAGTGCAACTAAGAGTAAAATCAAATCACCAAGAGTGAGAAAGAAAAACATGATTGATCAAACACTACATAAGTACATTCATTATGCGGAAGAAATCAACATTCAAAAATTATACTCCCTCCATTCCATTAGTTACATTTGCTTTTGCGCTGTTTTTAAAACATAAATCGAGTTTGAATATTTATAAATACGTCTCATAGAAAGTTAAATAATATACAATTTATTTTCAAGACAAATCTAACAAGAGTTCACATAAATATATTTTAACTTTTATATTTTAATGAAAAACCAGATTTAAATATATCTATCTTTGTGTAGAATATTCTAAACGTAACAAACAAAATGAAAAGGAGAAAGTAATAATTAACAACACTATTATAATTTATTTGCAATTACAAATTTCATAACATGTATTTCAACAAGTGTAATTTTCATACATTGGAAATTTTCATTTAATAAGTACAATTGTTATTGATAGTACACCATTCTCATTTCCACAATTCCAAGTGATTCCATCATAAAACCAAACAAAATTTCTTCATTTTGAGAAAACCAAACAAGTTGTTTAGATTACAATGATAATGTCCTATACATCACTTTGTTTGATTTTATCGCAAGAAAGATTGTAAAACAAAACAACGACATCCATTATAATTGGATCCCGCCTAGGTAAGATTTGACAGTTAGTATGAATTGTCACAACCTATCCTTGTAGAAACAAAGAGGTTATTTTTCATTGACCATTGATTGCAAACAACATATGCAACTTCAAACAAAAGAAGCACACACATTTTAGTAAGCCATGTTCTATAGTTTAACATACTCCATATGGACAATACTGTAAAGAAAAAAATTTACGAAAAATAAACAAACAGTAAGGTCCTTACTTGAGTGCTCAAACGAGCAGCCGAAAAATTTGCAAGGTTCCTCATCAGCATATAAGATAATGACTTAGCCATGACGTTGCAAATCTGAATTATGAATTCAACCTTATCACGTACTATGGATAGACTAAAATGATATATACTACACTTGAAGAGCTTCCTGAAATACAACTCAAAAGATGTGAGCTGGTTAGAACTTAGAAGCATGGAAACCTCAAAATAGGTATCCAACACACTACAGTCTTGGGGAAAAACAATTTTATAACACTAGTACAAATAAAGAATCATGGGGTAAGTCACAAATTTCCTGGCTGTTACATCCATTCACCTATTCTTCACTTATTTCATTCCCCCAAGTTTCAATCATCTTGAAGTACTACATAGTTCATAGTAAGGGAATGCGTGGTATGAGAAATGGAAACATAATGAAAAGAAAAAGGATAAATTTAGGAAATGGAAACTATAATTGTCATTGTCCATTTGTTCGGATCGGACTATTCAGACAATAAAATTCGATGGAAACAATTGCTCTATTATTCTCATTTTCTATTCTCTTGCCACCACTTTTCCTCACAATCATTATCTCTCCTCTCTCACCACTATTTTTGCTCACAATCAACGTTTTCTTTCTTACCATAGAATTCGTTCTTGCTCAGTCACCACTATTACCATGTAACTCCTGTTTGTTTTCATTTTCTCTATCCTAATTATCATCAAATGGAGTAGAATTTCTGCATTTATCCAATTTTGGATCAAAAAACTATAACAATCAATATTCCCAAACGCAAAACTCCTTTTCCAATTTCAAATGAAACCTTCCAATAAATACCTCTAGAGTCCAGACGTAGTATTATTTGGTAGTTGCTTCCTTTCAATCGCATTTTTCTCTAACAAGTAGTGCCAGTTATTGGCGGAACGGCCAATTGGTTGAGCACTAGATTAGATTTAGCAGGTTGATAATGGAGTGGGTTGTTACTGGATTTATTATAATGAGTGAGTCACTTGTGGGTCACTTGGGGGCCATAATTCCGGAACCAACATCCGTCTGTCTATTGTTCCTTTCTTCTGTCCCACTTCTATCTCCTCAGCTATTTTATGGGTAAGCTTTTATTTTTATTTTTTTTTCATTTTATGTTTTGAATTTTGACGAGTCTGTAGTTTGTTTAAAGCAAGCTGCAAAGGGAATTATCTTTAGGCCGAATAGTCACTCTTTAAAGCCCGCTAGTTGATAATCAAACTCAGGATTTTGACCTTACCCATATTCAAAATGAAAACACTAACACTGATTAATCTATTTCTGATCATTATACCAATCATTTAAAAGGACACCAAACAAGAGAGTGTTTGCCAAAAACCAAAGCAGATTCAAAATGGAAACATTACCCCCCTGCAAATTCATTCAAAATATAAAACAAAACCAAAAAAATACACAAACATATAAGAATCAAAACATTAAATAATGCTTATTAAACCCAAATTAAGCGCAAAAAGGCAAGATTTCGAAGTACCTAAAACATAGAATCCTAAACTAAAACCACGAAAAAAACAAAGAAAAATGAGAAGAGAAGATAGGATACCTGGAGGCTTAAAGCAGATTAGGCGACAGAGAAAGGGAGACAAAGGAAAGAATCAGAAGCAGAAAGGGAGCCAGAGGGAGAGACAAAGGCAGAGGGCGAAATTAGGCGACAACAAAATTAAAAAAGGAAGGAAATGAAAATTCAAGAAATGAAAAGACCTTTTAGTGAGACTAAAATTAAGATTTTGGTTTATCTTGAACTTAAAAAAAAAAAAAACCATAAAAAATCACACAATGTCTATCCTTAATAAAAATGCACTATATTTAGGGTTGCACACGGGTCCGGTCTGGTCTGGTTTAACAGAAAAATCAGACCATACCAGAAATTCCAATCTGAAAATTTTTCAGACCAGACCAGTCAAAACACCAGACCGGACCGGACCAAACCGTTTTAGACCGGCCTGGTCTGGTCTACAGTTTTTTTTTCTTTTTTATGTATTTTTTTAATTGAGAATCTAAGATAATGTATTCTATACGTACATAATTCAAGGTACTTGATTATATATCAACCAAAAAATAGCATCAAAAATACATAAACTGAACAAAAAACAGAACAAAAATACCAAAAATATCAAACAAAAAACTGACAAAAATACCCAAAAATATCAAAATATCAACATAATATCAACTGAAAAACGAAAAAAAAAACAAAATATCAACTTATAAATATTCGAAATACACAAACTGAACAAAAAAACCCTAAAAAAATCAAAAAATCAATCAACATAGATTCTACACTTGATTCCGTGGTGAAAATCAACCGTCAAGTCGTCAATCGTTGGGAGTTGGGGCTTGCGGACTGAGTTGCGTGGATGGAGAAGAAGATGGAGATTGGAGACAATAAATTAAAATAGAAAGAAACTATATTAAAAACCAAGAAAGAAGCTAATTGAGATGGAGAAACAGTTACCTGAGTGAGTCGAACAACAGAATGTTGAAGAAGGGAGCGCCGTTTGCTGAAGTCTAGGTTGAAGAAACTACTTACCAGGGTTTTCAATTTTTTTAACCCAATTTATATAAATCGGCGACCTTTTCGTTTTATCGTCACCCCTATTTTAAATTAATTATATAAAAGGATGAAAATTCACTAAATCCATACCAAAAATTTAACTTGCTAAAGGATCGGAATTCGAATCGTTACCATAAACCGAGGTATTTAATTAATAATAACAATAATTAGTAATAATAATAACAAATTAATAAATAATTTAATTAATTTAATTAATAATAACAATAATTAGTAATAATAAAATAATAATAACAATTATTAATATTAATAAAATTCAAAAAAAAAAAGGAAAAATGGGTCACTCGCACAAAATGGGTTAACGTGGTCACTCGATAAAATGTCGGCACTCACGTGCCTACAAAAACATGCTAGTGAACCATGAGTCCACTCCGACGCTTTTGATGCGAGTGCCACCGCCCGACCCATTTTGTGCGAAGTGACCACTTCCTTTGAATTTTGAAATACATTATTTTTCTTTTTTTTGAATTTTATTAATATTAATAATTGTTATTATTATTTTATTATTTAAATTATTAATTAAATTAATTTATTAATTTGTTATTATATTATAATATTTATTATTTTTAAATTATAATTAAATTAAATTTATAATTATTTATTATATTTGAATGAACTTATGTTATTATGTTATTTTAGTTCTTAATGTTTAATTATTTATGAAAATTGTAGTAAATGGCTGAGTAATCTATGTAATTCATCTACCGAATCAAATTCCCTATCCGTAACAAATCTATCTGAGTAATCTACGTTATCTCCTAAGTTTTCAAAGTCCTGCAAATAACAATTACAAATAAAACAACAACAAAAATTAAAAAAATAAATAACTTAAGTAAATATAAATAAAATAAATAAATAAATACATAATTTAAATAAATAAATTATTTAAACACATACAAGTTAAACATAATTACATAAATAAATAAATAATATAAACACATACTAGTTAAACATAATTACATAAATAATATAAATAAATTAAGTAAATTAAAATATATAAATAAATAAATAAATACAAAAATAAAACATAAACATAAATAAATAAATAAATACAAAAATAAAACATAAACATATACAAATAATTATATTACAAAGTATGAAAATAAATAAATAAATAAATAAAACATAAACATAAACATAATTATATTAAACATAAACATAAACATAAATAAATAATAAATAAATAATATAAATAAATTCAGAAAATTAAAAATAAAACATAAAAATAAATAAATTAAAAAGTATTAAAATTAAGTTAAAATAAAAATAAATAAATAAATAAATAAATTAAATGGGTTCACTCGCACAAAACGTGCGAGTGAACCATGGTCACCTCGCACGTTTTATGCGAGTGAACCATGGTCACCTAGCACCTTTTGTGCGAGTGAACCATGGTCACCTCGCATGTTTTGTGCGAGTGAACCATGGTCACCTAGCACATTTTGTGCAAGTGTGACTGTTCTTCGTGTGTTTTTTGAATTTTTTTTTTAATTTTAAAAACGATTAATTTCTTACCAAATCTTATTCATGCTCGTTTTGGTTCGCCATTGTTCTTCGATTATTATTTTTAACTTCTTGTAGTTTATAGATTTTTTTAATTGATTTTTAGAGAGATGTTACAGTTTTTGAGTTCGAGATTCTACAAGGTCGATTATGGAACCTCAATCTAAAAGTTTAAAGTTCAGGGGCATTTTCGTAATTTTAATTGATTAATTTAAAATAGGGGTGACGATAAAATGAAAAGGGTGGCTGTAACAGACTCAAAAATCTCAATATTAATCTTCCGATTAATTATTCTAAATTTTCAATTCAAATTCCTAATCCTTTGGTTATCAATTTCTAATCATCTTTAATTCCTAAATCGTTTCCGATTTTGTAATTTCTTTTAAATATTAAAGATTAAAATAATATATTCTTTTAAATTTTTTTATGAGCACTAAAATATTATGTTTTTATTTTATTACGAAAAGTAAAGTTTTATTATTAAATTTACGATTTTGTAAAATGTTTTGTGTTTAT
The DNA here is from genome assembly GCA_019425755.1 of Amaranthus cruentus. Classification (NCBI taxonomy): domain Eukaryota; kingdom Viridiplantae; phylum Streptophyta; class Magnoliopsida; order Caryophyllales; family Amaranthaceae; genus Amaranthus; species Amaranthus cruentus. Next base: position 5,817,434 of record CM033455.1, read on the forward strand.
TTTCCTTCTTTAAACTAGCTAACATTACCACTTATCAATTTAACCTTAAAATTTAAATTTAATTATTTTATATTATAATATGAGCCATATTTTTTTTTAATTTTAAATATAGTTTTAAGCAAAATTTTCCAAGTAAATTAAACTATCCTATTTTCATGATCAAACTTACCCATTATTTTAAAGTATATTTACTTGTGCATACTAGATCAAAAATTTGATGAACCAAAATTCTTTCTATTTAACCCATGATGTACATTATATTACATACAAAATCTAAACTTCTACACTTCAATCTCTTATACAAGCTTACTTCCAATCTCCCACTCTTACATATACACTTATATACTCCAAACCACTTATACAAGTTAACCTTCTTCCATACTTCTAACTTTCTTATTCATACAAGTTACTAGAAATTGCCCAAAAATCTATTATAAATACCCCCTTGGACATAAGAACACTTTCACCTTCATTATCAAATCTTTCTAACATTCTTTCTTATATCTTTTCTTCACTAAAATCTTACAAGCTTAATACATTTATTATTAGTTGAACAAATTCAAGAAGATGGAGTTTAGAACACTCCTTATTTAGTTAAGTCATCATCATTTTGGAGTATTATTGGGTTATTATTTTGGATATATAATGCATCATTATTTTTGAAGTTGAGATTTATTTATTTGGGGAACTTAGAAGATCATCATTATTTTGGGAGCTTAAATCAATTATCGTTAGAGCATTATTATCTATCTTGGAGGGTCTCATATCTTATAATTTTCCTAAGTAGTACTTAGTACTAATTCTTGGTGTTAGTATGGTATAACTTCTTACCCTACTCTTTATGTGGAATTTCACTTTATATTTACTTTATAATATACAAAGTATGAAATATGTTGAGTATGTTTAAGTAAGAAATCAGTTTGATGAAATTATAATTAAGATTATACTAAGTATGTTTATGCTAAAAGTATTTTTAGCATGTTAATTTAGTAATCTTTAATCAAGTTTAGGAAGTTGGGTAAAAAATTATATTGTAGTGGTATTAAGTATAATTTATGTTATAAACTAGTGCTAGTATGTTTATGAGTTATGTGTTATATTAGGGATGTTACTATATTTAAGAACTTTTATGTTAAGAATTTTTATTAGTATGTTTACGTTGGCCTTCAAACTAGTTTATAAGGTAATAAATTATTTTATGAATGTATATTTATAAAGTATGGTTATATTAAGAATGTTGTTATTCTGTTTTAATTGAATGTTAAAGTTTATCCTTAAAGTTATAGTAAATATCTAAATTATTGTGTAAAGTTTCTATTTTTTTTTATTGGTTGTGTTAATTATTTAAATCTAGGATTTAGTATAATAAATTAAGTGAAGTAATTTTTATTTTTAGTAAAAAGGCCCAAAAATATTCATAGGTCATTTGACCGTTATCATATTAAAAACCAAAAAGAGTTTGATTTATTTTCTTTTTTTTAAAACATATTTTACAAGCTATTATGGTGACAATTTTAAAACACAATATAAAAAGTCATTTTTGAGAAGTTCTTATAAGTTATTAAATATTAAAGTGATTTTCTTGAATATATGAGCTTTCATAATAAAAAGAAACTTTGTGGCATTTAATTACTATGTAGTACAAAATATTTTATTTGCTAACTATTTGACCAAAATTTATATAAAAAGATGTCAAAATAATTTTTTTTTAATTAGTAAACTTGCCTCTTAAACTATGTGTAAAATGTTGATTTTTGTGAATAGTTTTATTTGTTTTATAAACTAGAATGTTAATTCTATATCGAAATTGTCGCCTCTGTTACAGTGGCGGAAAATAATAATGCCCTTTTTTTAAAGTGGGTTTATATATTACTAATTTACTATAAGGTAATTGGGATTTGGGATTTGGGCCGCCAGTTAAAATAATCTAGAAAAATCTAGGATTTTAATTAATAATAAAAATGTCTAAACTAAAAAATAAAAATATCCAAAGATAATATAATGGAAGTCCCTAGAATTTCTAAGATAATAACTAATTAAAAAATAAAAATATCTAAGATATTAATGTAGAAGTTCCTAGATTAGATTAAGTAATTAAAAAATAAAAATATCTAAGATATGTTAGTAAAGTTGTAACCAAACTTTCACTATAAATACCCATGGATGTATTCGCTTTTGTGCAACGAAAACAATAACCATTTTACATACTTCCTTCCTTTCCTCTACAAACAAATCATCTACTACTTTCATCTCCAAATTTTCCTACACAGACTTCATACTTGGTTCTTCTAATATTATTACGGTTTTCCGGTCCGGTCTGGTCTGAAATATTTTAAAACCTAGACCGGACCGGAAACCGTATTTTATTTTAAACAAATCGGACCAGAATATTTAGACCGTAAACCAGACCAAATACTTAAATTACGGTTTGGTCCGATTTGATTTGCGGTTTAGACCAAACTCTGTTCTATGTTTTGAATTTTGACGTTTCTGTAGTTTGTTTAAAGCAAGCAGCAAAGGGAATTATCTTTAGGCCGAATAGTCACTCTTTAAAGCCCGCTAGTTGATGATCAAACTCAGGATTTTGACCTTACCCATATTCAAAATGAAAACACTAACACTGATTAATCTATTTCTAATCGTTATACCAATCATTTAAAAGGACACCAAACAAGAGAGTGTTTGCCAGAAACCAAAGCAGATTCAAAATGAAAACACTACCTCCCCTGCAAATTCATTCAAAATAAAAAACAAAACCAAAAAAATACATAAACATATAAGAATCAGAACATTAAATAATGCTTATTATACCCAAATTAAGCGCAAAAAGGCAAGATTTCGAAGTACTTAAAACATAGAATTCTAAACTAAAACTACGAAAAAAACAAAGAAAAATGAGAAGAGAAGAGAGGATACCTGGAGGCTTAAAGCAGATTCGGTGGTCTGTGGCTGGTTTTAATTGCCGGCAGCCGGAAAGAAGAAGAAGACAGAGAAGCAGAAAGGAAGAGGGAGGGAGAGACACATGCAGAGGGCGAAATTAGGCGACAACAAAATAGAAAAGGAAGGAAATGAAAATTCAAGAAATGAAAAGACTTTTTAGTGAGACTAAAATTAAGATTTTGGTTTATCTTGAACTTCAAAAAAAAAAAAAAAAAAAAACCATAAAGAATCACACAATGTCTATCCTTAATAAAAATGCACTATATTTCTATTTTAACTTGTCTTACTCGTCGTGTGTGCTATTTAAGGTGTTTAATTTATGGCTTTTTGATTGACTTTTGCCTTTTTGATTTATTTTTTCTCTAATAAATAATTAATAGACAACAATTAAATATCAAATATCTCCATAAACAGTTGCCTTTTTCAACTAACTTAAAAGCCAACAATAACAACTAACATTTCCAGATGATCAAATCAACTAAAAAAATCAACAACCAAACCAATTGTCAAACATTTCCATTATGTTTTTGGCAATGATTACTCTTTCTTTTAAATTCTTTCACAAATAATGTATTATTTTGATTATTTATATATTGAATTATGCGATCCAAAAAATATAAAGAGTTAATATTATAAAATATGCGATTAGATAATCTAAACAAGATTTCATTCAACTACAGTGTTTCTTACACATTAGCCATAATACTTCCTTGTTCCAAATTAGTTGCAACATTAATAAATGACACTATTCATTCACCACTCTTAATTGGTGATTAGTTTTTAATCATTTATAGGTTAAACATATCTTGTTTGATTAGTCTAATTGCAAACATTATTAACTTAAATTTTTATAATTTTTTATTATGCATAAATAAAGTTATTAAGGATTAAATTAGTGAATTGGACTATGTGAAAAAACAAACGTTGTAAGTAAATTAGGACGAAGGAAGTATATAAAATAAACTATAATGATTAATAATGTCAATTTGTAACAAGTATTTCAAAATGGAAGAAGTATGATATATTTGACTTCACATTTTATCTTCAAAATGAGAAATCAAATTAGATAAACTTAGGCATGAAGTTCATTAATATCTGATTTTATTATATTTAAGTAAGTAATAATCAAGAGAACTCTAAAATGCTTGCAATTTTCTATTAAAATAATACATCAATAAAATTGCTCATTTTCTCAACCATTTAAGATGGGATCGGGGACAGAGTAAAATGGACAAATAAAAGGTCCCCTGCAATTTTATATTTTTACAACTTTAAATCTTTAATCACTTAACATATACTACGTAATTTTAGTATTAAGACCCTTAATTTTTCAAGGTTTTATACGACCGAACATGTTGAGCCCTGAACCTCCCCAGTCCCCTGGTGCTAATTGATAGTAAGAGAGTGAGTAACTATTACTTCTACGGCCCATTTGGTAGGTGGTACTAAATGATAGTAATGAGAATGAAAAACTAATGTAAATTGTAATTTTGATTGAAAAATCTCTTGGCTACTTTGATGGTTATGCTTGTCCAACTTCAATCATCTCATTTTCTTCATAAAATTCATTCCAATGCATTACCATACTGGGAGATGTGGTATTAGATGGTAATTAAAAATTTGTAAATAATTTTTTTTTTTATTAAAATTTTATTACCATGGGAATGATATGAAACTTTTGATGAAATTTTACGACATAAATCATTTCCATTATCAGTATTTAATACCACCAACCAAACGATTGCTAAATTTCTACTAAGTGGCTATAGCCATTGGTGGTGAGTGCAGAAATAGAAGATGCAAGCTGGCAGTGTAATTGTTAGTCTACTCTCACACTCTAACCCGGCATTATTTAATTGACCATTTCAAATTCATCCATTAAAATTCTTGTCTTACTCCATCTCTTTATTATCTCCTTGTTACAGAAATAGAAACCAATATAATTACCAGAGAAATTAAATTTAAGGCATTATTTTTAATTTAAACTATTAAAGGCGTTGCGTTAATTAATTATCAATGGAAAGGAGGAATCATATATATTTTCCTTTTTTTTTAATTGTGTTTTATGTTCTTTTGCTTAGCTTTCCTTCAACTTATGCTTCTTCTTCAGGTATGCTCAACATAACTTGCACTTTTTTTTTTTGTTTTGTTCTTTCTTAATTCTGATATCACATCCACTTCATTATAATTTGTAATGATACTACTATATGTTTAACACTTTGCTATATGGCAATAAATAATAATACATCATATATGGGTGGTTAGGTACTTAGGTTTATATTGATCAATTGTGTTAGACTTACTGTGAATGCTCTGTTAGAGTATATAGCATATTCCGGAGCCTTAACCATCACCTTAAGCTTTTGGTTGAGTTGGTTCCTTGACATGGTATCAGAGCCAACGTGACAAGAGGTCACGGGTTCGAATCTCAACCACCCCTCATTTAAGTGAAATATTTAGCACCAGGTATGATGAGAGCCTGTGTAGCATCCACACTTCTAGCCCAAAGGGCTCTCGTGTGAAGGGGCGTGTTAAAGTATATAACATATTCTGAAGCCTCAACCATCAGCGTAAGCTTTAGGTTAAGTTGGTTCCTGGACAAGTATATAATCGAAAAAATACAAGTTCCATATATTTCATAAACTAAAGAGATGTCGTCCCAAAATTATATGGTAATGGGAGAAAGGGTTCCAATGATTTATAAATTGTACACATTATCTTTGATTGATTGGTGTGGGACGAACAAACCATCCTAACACCTTTCTCTCATGCGAATCCTATTAAGTTTGTATGTGGAAGTAATTAGGGTAGAAACGTCGTTTTTTCGAACATATCATTTAATTTATCATTAAACTTTTGGCTCTGATACCATGATAAATTGCGTTGAATGTATTATGAATGCAGTATATAATTGGGAAATACGAGGTGTACACACTTTATAAACTAGGGAAATATCATATGACAATCAGAGAAGGGATTACTAAGACTTATAAAATTTGCACACTATCTTTGATTTATTGATGTGGCCATATGGGGCAAACCATCCTAACATATATATAGACCTTTTAAATTTAAGGACTTTTTGGGGATTAAAATTGCAATTGATCGTCAACATTTTATGATAGAAAAAAATTAGGTAAGAATCGAACACATGACATAATATAATTAGAGTAATACTTGTTTTGATTGTGACAAGATTCGATTCTCGATCATTAACTTTTGAAACTAGGAGTATATGTCAAAACTAAACATATTCTAATGCCTCGTACAAAGAGCTTAATTTTTTTGTTGAGCTGTTCTCCTGACATAGCATTAAAAGCTAACGTTTCAAAAAAAGATTATGAGTTTAAATCTCATCTAATGCTCTGTATTTCAAGCAGAATATTTTGCGCTAGCATCGAGAATTCTAAACTAACAAAGTATGTGAGAAGACGTAATAGAATATAAATGACTATGATATCCCATAGACTTAACGAGCTAGAACTATATTGATCAATAAATCACGTCTATTGACTTGTTTTATCTGACAGATCATATGCAGCTTCCTGGAATTTCTGTTGGGCGTAGTCTTCTTCAAGATGTCAAAGGTAATCATCAATTTCCCACCCATTGCTTTCACTTCACGGATAGAAAATTCGACCATTTGGGGAATAATCATGGAAATTTAACGTCGTGTATGCTTTCTGCTATATAACGGCCCCGTTTGGTAGGTGGTAATAAACGACGGTAATGGAAATGAAAAACTAGTTTAATTTTGGTTTAAAAATCTTTGGGTTGCCTTGATGGTCATGCTTGTCCAACTTCGATCTTCTCATATTCTTCATGAAATTCATTCTAATGCATTACCATTGAGAGATGTGGTATTAGGTAGTAATGAAAATTTGTATACAAAAAAACTATTTTTTTTAATCAAAGTTTCATTACCATGGGAATGATATAAAACTTTTAAGGAAACTTTACACTATAAATCATTCTCATTACCACCATTTAATACCACTAACCAAACGGGCCTTTAAAGTCATAAATACATATTAATAACTTGCTATTTATAGAGGACTATTAGTTGATACTTCTATATTTATTAACACGGAAATTTAGACTTTTTATAAGAACAATGATGTTTTCAATTCTAATTTGTAAGATTGTATATAAAAATTGGAAAAATTATCGTGAAAAATTATAATTTTTTGTTATTTTTCTATAATAATACCAACTATTGGCTAACCATAAATGAAGTACCAACTTAAAGGGTTGTTTTCCTAGAAAATCCCCACCATGTTAAAAATCAAACTATAGGTGGACAAAAAAATTGGTAAATTAGTTAATAACCTAAAGTTCGTATTATTCTAGGAAAATACTTCCAGAAGTTAGTATTATTCATGATTAATCAATACTCAATATTTTGTATTATTGTAGGAAAATTAACAAAAGGTTGTATTATTCACGATAATTTTTTCTATAAAAATTAATAAAGTTTCTTTATCACTTATCTATTATTTTTATTGTTACTTAAGATAATTTAATATGAAAATTGAAAACAATTAATATTTAGCTGGTCTTTTAAAAGACATCTCTCAAATTCAATTCCTCAAAGCTTAATTAAACTCTAAAAAATAATAATGAGTTGACCAAATTAGGGATAACGGATACTTCCCAAGAAATAAAGACTTGTACATACTTATTTGATCGACAAAATGATGACAAATAATTAAACTTCCTAGAAAATTTACATTTTTGTAAAATAAAAAAAGTTAATTACCATTGCTCATAAAAACTAGTTAGGGCACCTCTATCTCCCCTTCTCTCTCTGAGTTAGGGCACCTCTCTCTCTAGGTTTTCCTAAGAGAAAATTCTACCGACCTTCCATGGCGGACGATCTAGTCGAGCGATGCTCCAAGTTAACCATAATCAATAAAGAAGAAGATATAGTTGTTCTAGAGGAAAATAAAGATGTTAAGCAGGATGAGAAAATATCTCTTAGACTCATAGGCCGAGTCTTAACTGAAAAACCCTTGAACTTCGATGCTTTCAAACGAACCATGCTTCATGTTTGGAGTCTCAAGGAAGGAGCTGTTATCAGATCGATGGGGTCTAATATGTTTATGTTCCAATTCTTCCACTGGAGAGATATGGAGAAGGTGTTACATGGAAGACCATGGAGCTTTGAACAAAGATTACTTGTTTTACAAGAAATCGAAGAAGATGTGCAGCCTTCTGAAGTGGTCCTCAAATACTCGCCTTTCTAGGTAAGATTCTATAATCTTCCTTTTAGTTGTAGATCTGATAATCATATTAGGGCTATTGCTAAGGCGGTGGGAGAGTGTATGGAGATTGAGGAGGATTTTCTTGATGTTAATCCATACCGTAGGGTTAGGATTATCATGGACGTTACTAAACCTCTGAAGAGATACCAGCAGGTAAAAACGAAGAACGGGACTACAGTTAAAATACCCATTAAATATGAGAGGTTACCTCACTTTTGCTTCCTTTGTGGGTTGATGACTCACACGGAGAAAAACTGTACATGGGTGGCTGAGGAAGAGAAAGAACGAGCTTATGGGTGGGGTCTTGAGCTTAAAGCGTCTCCTAGAAAGGGTCTTCATAAGCAACAAGAAGAATAGACAACTTAAAACTGAAGAAAACCCTCTTTGTGTCAAAACCGAAAGCCCTTACCATTGAACATGCACAATGCTTCATGAAATCAGCTACTGACATGCATTCTTTGGAGGGTAGTGCTGCAATTACCGAGGGTTTGGAGGAAGTGGGGGTTGCTAGCATTTGTGATGATGAGAATAGGGATGCGGGTCCATGTGTTCGTGGTAGTGTGGGTTTTGACGGCTCATTAAAACCCACAATCATGGAGAATGAAATTAATGACAATATTGTGAGTGGGCATGTAGTACACTTCGTGAGAATTTCTTGGAATCCACTGGTTTTATTTTTCATGCAGGAGAGGGGGGTGTTAAGCCTAGGAGGTGCATTAAAGCCAAACGAAAGGTAGGGCCCAAGCACAAATCTCATGGGTCAGAAATTCACAATTCCTGTGTGATTGAGAAACAAAACTCTCCAAATGTACCGGTCCAAAAAAGGAAAATAACAGTCTCAGATGTTGAAATGATTGACAGTGAAGGAGACCAGAAACGTGCATGTTTGGGTGTTGGTGTGTCTTTTGTTGCAAGCGATTCAGTAGCGGAGGTTGGTCTTCACCAACCCCGCGAACAACAATGAAAATTCTCAATTGGAACTGTCGAGGGATAAATAATCCCTTGACAGTTAAAGCTCTCCAAGGCTGGTGTTGGAGAGAGAGACCCTCTTTGGTTTTGTTAATGGCGTCTATGGTCGAGAAGGGTAGACTAGAAATTGTACGGAACAAATGTGGCTTTACTGAGGGCCTATGCTTAGATAGTTCAGGAAATTCGGGTGGTATTGGCTTATGGTGGAGAGACTTGGAAGTAAATGTGGTGTCTTTTTCCTCCCATCACATCCTGGTAGAAGTAAAGGAGGATAGAGATAGGTATACAAGCTGGTTTGCTTGTGGAATATATGGGTGGCCAGATAGACCTAATAAGTTTAGAACTTGGGAATTGATGCGCAGGATTAGAGATGAGGCTCAAGGACCAGTGGTTTTCTTTGGTGATTTTAATGAAATTCTCAGGGCCGATGAAAAAGTCGGGGGTAACGTTAGAGCTGATAGAGATATGGAGGCTTTTCGTGAATGCTTGGATGACTGCGGGCTTGTTGATTTGGGATTCCGAGGTAGCAGGTTCACATGGAGCAGGGGCAACAATCCCTCAAACTTGATCAGGGAGAGATTGGATAGATTTGTGGCTAGTATGGATTGGCAGAGCCTTTATGATTCAGTTGACATTCGACACTTCCCCATTTACAGGTCGGATCATGCTCCTATTCTGCTGTGCACACATAGCTCTCGTGGTGAGTACATTGGGGAGAAGTTATTTCGTTTTGAATCTCTATGGTTGTCAAATGATGAATGCAGGTTGGTTGTTAATGAGGCGTGGAATAGTTGCGCATTTGAGGATGTTGAGTTCCGTATTGAGAATTGTGCTACAAGGCTAACTTAATGGGCTGAGAGAACTTTTGGGGCTATCAAGAAAAAGATTCGAGATACAGAGAAAAGATTGAAAGCGACCCAAAGATGTCACCGTGACGCAGCAATGATGAACACTTGCAGATCTTTAGCTGAACAACTTGACACCCTCCATAACCTTGAAGAGTCATATTGGCATATGCGATCAAGAGCCAACGAACTGCTAGACGGGAATAAGAACACGACATACTTCCATCATAAAGCCAACTCTCGCAGACGGGAATAAGACTCATCACGGCCTATTATGAGAGCCTGTTTGCTACGAGTTCCCCGAAGGGTTTTGATGCCGCTCTTAATGACGTGGATGCTGTGGTGACAGAAGATATGAATGCTATTCTAGATGATGAACCGACTGAAGAGGAAATACGAAGGGCAGTCTTTCAAATGCACCCGACAAAGGCCCCAGGTACTGATGGTTTCCATGCTCTATTCTATCAGAAATTTTGGGACATTATTGGGCGTGATGTGGTGGTCCTAGTTAAAAAATGGTGGAGGGGTGTGATTGATCTCAAGAGTGTGAATAAAACTTGTGTTTCTCTTGTCCCGAAATGTAATGACCCTAAATCCCTATCTGATTTTCGACCGATTAGCTGCTGTAATGTTATATACAAAATTGTGTCTAAAACGGTTGCGAATAGACTGAAGGACATCCTAGGAGAGATCATTTCTATCAATCAAAGTGCTTTTGTTCCAGGTCGTCTGATAACTAATAATGCTCTTCTAGCTTTTGAAGCCTTCCACGCTATGAAACGAAAAACCAACGGGAGGAACAACTCACTTGTTCTCAAACTTGACATGAGCAAAGCATACGACAGAGTCGAGTGGAGCTTTCTGGAGAGTGTGATGATAAAGATGGGTTTCAGTGAGGGGTGAATTCGAAGAATTATGAGTTGCATAAACAGTCGGTCCTTTGCTTCAAGATAAACGGGAGTATTCATGGGGAAGTCATCCCAACACGGGGGCTGACGCAGGGCGACCCTATATCACCTTACCTTTTTCTTATTTGTGCAGATGTGTTTTCGTCCCTGATATCGAAAGCAGTTCAGAGGAAGGAGCTCCATGGTATAAAGTTTTGTAGAGGCTCTCCTATTCTATCTCACTTGTTCTTTGCATATGACAGTATTCTTTTTGCAAGAGCCAATGTTCGAGAATGCTCAACGGTAGCTAACATCATTAGCTTATACGAGAACGCATTGGGCCAGAGAGTCAATTTTAATAAAACAGAGGTTTCTTTCAGCAAAGGGGTACCGAGCAATGTAAGGCAGGAGATTTTGGCTCTTCTCAGGGTAAACGAAGTGGAGCGCCACTCCAAGTACTTGGGGTTGCCAACTATTGTGGGAAGATCAAAAAATATTATTTTCTCGAGCTTAAAGGAGCGTATATGGAAGAAAATACAGGGCTGGAAGGAGAAATTAATGTCGAGAGCTGGTAAGGAGGTGCTAATCAAGGCTTGTTCAAGCAATTCCATCCTACATGATGAGTATCTTCAAAATCCCAGATGGCATTATCGACGACATACACTCAATGCTTGCTTGTTTTTGGTGGGGTTCTTCTACAAATGCAAAGAAGACTCATTGGCCTATTGGGCCAGCTTGTGTCGTCCGAAGCGAAATGGCGGGATGGGTTTCAGAGATCTCAAGAGTTTCAACCAAGCCCTTTTAGCTAAGCAAATGTGGAGGCTCCATCATAACTCTAACCCTTTCCTTTCTGTGGTGATGAAAGCTAGATACTACAAACATGATGATGCTCTTGAAGCTAGAAGAGGTTTTGATCCGAGTCTGACATGGAGGAGCATATGGGGGGCAAAATCACTTCTATTAGAAGGCCTAGCTTGGAGGGTTGGTAATGGGGGGTCGATACATGTAAAGAGGGATAAATGGGTTGTTATAGAGGAGAAAGTGAAGCAACCTATACTCCTAAATGCAAATACTGATGATCTTTTGGTGTGGAATCTCATTGATCATGACTTGAGGCAGTGGAAGATCAACGACCTACGCTCGCTGTTTGATCGCATAACAGTTGAAAATATCCTCTCCATCCCAATTGCCCCAAATGAAAGAGAAGACCAGCTGTTTTGGAGTCTCACGAAGGATGGCGTATACACGGTGAAGTCGGGCTATTGGCTGAGTTTGGGTGGACATCAAATTGATGTGACGAGTGAAAATGATGGGCTTTGGAGGAAAATTTGGTGTTCTCAATGGCCACCAAAACTCAAACACTTCATTTGGCGTGCGTGCAAAGAGTCGTTACCAGTTAATGCGATCCGCCATTATCGACATATGACCGACTCCGCCCTTTGTCCCAGAAGCTGTACTGAGAGTGAAACGGTATGTCATGCTCTTTTGGACTGCCACAAAGTCAGTGTGCTGTGGCAAAATCATCCACTGTGTGCCTTGGTTCGTGATGCTCCTAGGAATTCTTTCTCGTGTGCTTTCAAATGGCTGCTGTCCCATGCTTCAAGTGAAGAAATCAGCTCCCTGTGTTCCTCATTGTGGGCCGTTTGGTACTACAGGAACAAAGAAGTGATAGCCAACACAGCTTGTGACGTGATCCAAATGGCTTCGTCCTTCTCAAAGATGCTGACTGATTATCAACAATACTCACAGAGATTGGGTGTGTCCAGACCCCCCTGCGTCCTCACGTTTCAGAGATGGGAGCCGCCCCACGAGGGTTGGGTGAAAATTAATTTCGACGCACACATCGAAATGTCACTACGAAGAGGCTTGGGTGTGGTGGTCCGCGATCACAGTGGTAATGTGCTGCTAACAGGTACACGATGCATAGAAGCAAACTGGAGTGTACTTATTTCGGAGGCAGCAGCTGCAGTCTTCGCTTTCGAGATTGCAAGGAGATTCGGTTATGATAATGTTCATTTGGAAGGCGATTCCTTGACGGTGATCAATGCTATATCGAGACAAGACCGAGGATACGCCCACATACACCTTCTCTTTGACCAGCTTATTGAGTCTGCTTTTAATTTTAACGCTTTCTCATGTAGTTTTGTACGTAGACACGGTAATACTGTGGCTCATATGGTTGCTAGGTGGGATACGGGGTTTGCGAATGAAAATATATGTATGGAACCGTTCCCACCAAGTCTCTTAACCTTGGTGGATCTTGATCGTTAATATATACAACAGGTTAGATTCAAAAAAAAAAAGGGTCATTGCTCATTTTCGAGAAGATATATTTTCATATAAAATATTAACTTTTAAAAAACCACAAATTTTTATGTTCAACCCAACGTCCTCACAATCTACACAAATCTAAATAGGAGGAGAAATTGTTTAATAAAAGGAAACGTTATGTACACGTTTGAATTAGAGTTGACAAGTTCATGTCATTGCCACACTCTAAACGCTAGGGTTGATTAAAAGCTTCATACATCGTTGGAAATACTTCACATGTGAGACAAGATTCCATATCAACAAAATAGTGAATTATTAACTTGCATATATAATTGGTGAGCAGTGACAGATCTAGGATTTGAAGGATGTGGTTGCACAACTTAGTTATAACGTAAGTTAACAGGTTGTAGGACTTGGAAATTCTTAAGTCGTAGTACTTGGAAATCTTATTCCTAAATTATGTTGAAGAAATAAATAATCTATTCCCTTTTTAGTGTGAATTTAGTGAGACTCGTTGGTTCATAAATTGGTATAGGAGTTTATGCTTGATTAATTTGCGGTGTGTCGTTAATTTTATAATAGTGAAATTGTTATTCGTTTTATCCTCAAAATATAACGATTAACAAAAACATTTCATTGCTCCAATGTCATTAAGTGACTCTCACCTAGGGTGGGGGTTTAAAGTGCTAAATGTACACAATCTTACCCTTATTAGTGATAATACTAATAAAAAAGTTGTTTCTGATTGACTATTGGTAGCAAACATATGTGAAAGTTCACATATGCCTATTATAATCCGAAATATTTTAGATCTTTTGCCCGTTTAATATATCTATTATGAACATAAACTAATCCTTCAAAACTAAAACCCATTATAGTATGAAGGTTAATAAATTTTTTTTCAAAATATCTTAATTGTCACCAATTTAATTTGAATAATAATTCACAATAATAATTTCGACTTTAGATAATAGTAACATGCTATTTCAGTTAGGATTAGAAGCTAACGTAACAAAATGTCACAAATCTGAATCCCATCCACTCTCGTTTCAAAGTAAAACATTTAGCGTTATGTTCTATGAGTAAAGCATATGCTACATTTATACTTCTAACTTAAAACGCTGTCGTACCAACTTGTTCAGAGTGCCAACTTGATGTTCAGAGTTGGAACTACAGTGTGATAACAAGCAAGTGCAAAGGTCCAAGATATCCTGCAAACAAATGTTGTGATGCTTTCAAGGAATTGGCATGCCCTTATAGTGATGACTTGAACGACGTAACCAATAATTGTATAATCACCATGTTCAGCTACATCAACCGCTACGGGAAGTACCCGATTGGCCTTTTCGCCAACTTATGTCGTGACAGTCGCAGAGGTCTCGAATGCACTCAAGCCCAGAAGTCTAACTACACTTCTAGTACTCGTCGTACTTCCTCTGCTACCAACCCCAAGTATTACCATAGCATTCTTCTCATTTCTTATAGTTTTGTACTTTTGCTTGTGTTAGGGCATATAAAAGAATAAGCTCAACTAATAGTTAAGCTGATAGTTACGTTATTAAAGCCTTTGATTTCTTTGGTTTCTACTTGTTTTGACGTTGTATATTTATCCGTCTCTTGGTGATTGATTGTTTTATAGTTTTCGTATACCCGAGAAATGTAAGAGATAGCGTACATGTATATCTAAGAGATTTTGTTTAATGATAAGTCTTTGCGCTAGCTAGATAACAAAAAATCGACCCTACTCTTAAATATTACCCAACTATTCAACAACTCACGAGCCACCTACCAAAATTTAACCTAGAAACTTCATTCTTATATTACTATATATAAAAAATACGCAAAAATCAATTCAAACAATTTAATAAAATAACTTAAATTTTAATTTTCAAATTGCGACTTTATGAACCTTTGCCAAATAGATTTTTTTTTTTTTTTGAATATGATTGCATGACATTAAACAAGACTTTTCTTCATTGATTATGATTTATCCTAAGCATTAAAGGGAAATCTTCAAAAAGATTTAATTACATTAAATATGTATAACTAATTAAATTCTTTTTCAAAAGTTAACATATAATGCATGATTTGATGATAAAAAGGCAATGACTTGATAAAATAATAATTTGCAATTGTATTTTTGTTCGAAATTTATATTAATTATGACTAACAAAATCTACATTATATGAGTTTCTATGCTAATATTATATAAAAAAACGTCATCTAGTAAAACTAGTTCCTAAATGAATATACGGAAAGAAAGATAAAATCAAAGTATAGGGCATCCATCAACAACAACACCTTTAGCAGTCGGACAAGTAGCAAGATCGCAATATTCGGATCCAGAACCACCCCACCAAGAAATGGTTGTATTTCCAAGTGCTAGATAAAGAAGCACGGTCATAAAAGCAACCCCAGCATCCAAAGCAGCCGAAAGAACATAGTTATACTTCTTCCACCAATTCTTCCTATAACGTAGAACAACATAGTTGAATATAAACCCGACCACAATCCAACTCGTAAAGTTAATCGATGAAGCCGGGGGCATAACGCCCGTTGCACCAAAGATTATCGGCAAGTTTATGAGCTTGATCCATTTCTTTTCAGGGAACATCTTGTGTAAACACCATATTAAGATTGGACCTATAAACCCTACTAGAAAAAACCAATTTATTTTCGAGTATGTGCCCAAGGGTCCAAACATTCGTTTTGGTCCTATTAACCCCCAAATTACGGATGCATCAAAGAATACGTTATCATCCGGACATGTCCAAGTGCTGCCTGGCGGTAGGAGGTCTTGGTGGCATATATTCTTGATCTTGTTTAAGAAATACCATGCTGTTAGAAGGTTTGTTGTCCCTGCTAGAATAGTTCCAATGAACTATGACATACATAGAAAAGATCATATCACGACAACAAATTCAACTTTTCGCGATATTTATTTAGTGGTATTAAAAAAGTGTTACTAATTTGTATTTTTAGTGTAATAAATATTGGTTTTTATTTTAAGTTCTACTATAAAGTGGTTTAGCGACACTTTATTTTGTCTTTAGTGGCATATGTAATTGGTACTATAGTCTATAGTGACATTTATGATAATTGTCACTATATCCTATGTCATAAAAAACTTTAGTGTGATTTTTTATTATGCTGCTAACACTAGTGGAAAAATCCTCATTTGCTGTGGTTTTTTGCCCACTAAATATCGCGGTTTTGAACCCAAGCATTAGTGGTGGCAGCAGAAAACATACATTAAATACCGCGGTTGTAAAACGGAACACAAAATAAACTTATATGTTGTGATTTTTGGGGACAACCGCAGCATATAGTATATTTTTTGATTTAAAGTAGCGACATTTAAATATATAAATATCACTAAATCTTCAATATATACTATTAGAAATTTGAAGTTGCGACATTTAAATTAAATGTCACTAAATATATTCCACTAAAAGCAAATTATGTTTAGTGTGTAATCAGTCATCAACTAGTTAAGAAAAATATAAAATTAATATTTACTAAATAGTCAGAGTTATGTTATATACTCTATCGATAACTATAAATATACAGGAGTATTGAGTACCTGAACTAGGAACATAGATCGTGGAGGAATCTTCATGTAATGACCGAGCTTGAAATCGTTAAGGAAAGATACAGCCTGCGTCATACTCATATAACCGTATGTTTTGAAAACCACATTAGCAATTGGTTTTCCTGGTAGAATCAAACCCATGAGATACTCTGTGATGATGTTTAATCCCGGTGTCTGCATAGACAAAAATATTATTATTTTTATACTAGACTGTAGACTGGGCCGGGGCAGAGCAAAGATTATGGGCAATGCAAGTTATTTCAAAATGGGACCCTTATGCTCTTTACGTATGATTAAAGAAAATTACATCAACTATCAAAACAATTAGCAACAAAGTATATAAGGTTGTGTTTGGGAACTAACATTTTATTTCAAATTAATGATTTCAATTATGAAATTATAAATGTAGAATTTGAGAATGACAAGGTGTGGGAGGTCATTCTCAAATCTTTATCTTTAAACCATTTTGATAACGATTATGGATTTGACTCAAATCCAAATTTGAAATTCTACTATTTGCTAAACACTAATTTTGAGTCAAATCTATATTTTCAAATTAATTCTCATTCCCAAACATAGCATAATTACATTTTAAAATAAAATAGTTTATGATTGAATATTTACTCATAAACAGTAATAACAAGACACAGTTCATCTCATCATCAAACAAATCTAGCAAAAGCGAAAAATTAAGTATGAACTGCAAAACTTGATTAAAAAAATGCATCTTGAAACTAATTTTGGGCCCCTAATTTTTAGGGGAGCCCCAAATGTACTTAAAAATGTTAGACTAACCAACCATTCAAGGTCTCAGTTAATCGTATAAAGTATTTTTTTTTTACAAATTAGCAACTAATTATGTTGCTGGCCACTTAACAATATATATTTGATTAGACGAATTAAACATCATTCTTGTTAATTGTATTCGATTAGACATTGGTCAAGCTAGATAGAATATCAAAAAAAATTTAAATTTAAGACGTTAATATGAAAAATATTGACCTCTCTTCGTCTAAAATTCTGACTTCGCCTCTGAATTAATAACACTAACCTGATTAGTGGTGGCAGTGATGATGCTAACAGGAAGGGTGAACATGGCAGCAAGGCCAGCAGCAAAAATGAGTCCCCACCATGGCATTTGGACTTCATTTTGCATGAATATGCAAAGCACCAAAGAAAGAGCAAGTGATCCAATTAGTAGCACGTAAAACCACCAGCCTGGAATGTTCTTGTATTTCTTCATTAACTTTGTGTGTATATCTATCTTTGTTCTTGATGTTGCTCGGAATGTTTTGTATATCTCTCTACATCAAAATCATAAAACACATACTCAAGCTTTTATTTAACACAAAAATAACCATACTAAACATGTTAGAGTATATAACATATCCTGGGGCCTCAACCATCAGCTTAAGTTTTTGGTTGAGTTGGTTCCTTGACATGGTATCAGAAGCCAATTTGACAAGAGGTCACAGGTTCAAATCTCAATCACCCTTCATTTAAAGTGGAATATTCAGCGCCAGGTATGAGAAGGGTCTGTGTCGCATTTACACTTCTAGCCCAAAAGGCTCTCGTGTGCGGAGGCGTGTTAGAGTATATAACATATTCTGGGGCCTCAACCATCAGCTTAAGGTTTTGGTTGAGTCGGTTACTTGACGAACAAAACTTCTAAAAAAAACTCGAAGTCCATGTTACTTAGACTCATGGTTCCGCCTTAAAAGTACTTATATTAGATTCTTTGTTAATATTTTGGATTTTATATTAGCAAATTTTTCACAAGTAGTCAAATTCGAAAATTAAGTACATATCTGAATTTGAGTTATAAAGCCAAAAAAACAAACTTAGGGGTGTTTAGTATGAACTTTTTAATAATAAGTAAGGGATTCAATTACCATTACTCTACATATTTTGTTTGGTATGATATTAGGTTAATCCAATCCCTTTCTTGAGCGTAATGGATACCCTTACTTTGTTACCTCCCATTTATGTCAAGTAACAAATTTCCTTTCTATGATCAATTAAGTGTTTCTCATATATTTTCATATCAAACAACATATAACTACAACCCATACTCTTACCCTTACTCTCTTTATCATTTCCCTTTCCATTACATTTTTTATTCCCATACCAAACACCCCTAAGACTATTTATAATAGAAATTTAACATGTCTTCATTCATACCATATACCACACACTCTTTTGAGTGCTTAGCAAAATTTGAAAACAGTTGCACAAAGACACAAAAACTATGCCTATTTTCTGTCAGATTCTCGAGAATAACTATTAAAACATAAATTTAATAGACTATATGATATATCCCGTAGTTTCAACCATCATCAAGATTCAAGTGGATGGTTGAAGCTCTAATATGGCATTCTATATACTTCCTCTGATTTTTATTAGTTGTTACAGATAGTGGCATTGCTATAGATGGTGACATCTAGTTAGGAGAAATGTCACTATCTATAGCAACTAATAAAAACAAAAAAAAGTATACTAAACCAAAATTATATTTTTTTTCACAAAATAGTCAAGCTCAACACTTGGATACGTTCAGGGGTGGACTTATGACAAAATCATATGATGTCGATAACATATTTTTAAAAAATGTGCTTAAAGAGGTTTGAAACTAATAAGTTAATGCATTCACATAGCAAAACTTTTACCAACTTAATTTACCAACACATATATTAGTATCTTTAGCATATAATTTTTTACGTTGAATTCTATCAGTTAAAATCATTGGCTGACCCTGAATCCGCCCCAGAGTTAACCTAGCTAACATAGCACACAATAAAGACAAAATGAAAAGTTGTAAAAAAGGGATAGTGGTAGTAAACTTACTTGCCATTGAACAAAGCAACTTGAGTAAGTGTAGCCACAACAGCAGCAAATCCAAGACCATACGTAAAAGCAAAGAACATGCTCAAATTAACATGTCCTTGCTTAGCATATGCACCCAAATCAAGCTCAAACTTGTTATTAACAATCCCTCTAACATCATACCTCGTTCCATTAGAGGTAAACAAATGCGACGAAAATATAGGAAAAGTTTTAGCGTCAAATAAGTTTAAACCCCAATATGAAATCGGGATAAAAACATACATGATCGCAAAATATCCAATCGCAATGTTAGCAATAGCGAAAAATGGTGTAACGAGTGGGCTTCCATTAAAGGCGGCGACAATGTTCCAATCAAAGCTAAATGTAGCAATCCCAAGTCCTTGCATTCCGGACCCAATTTGATGGGCTAAGACTGATTTTGGGTAGATTAAACATATTATTGCTAGGCTTGATATTGTTGTGAAGAGGTAACTTGGGACTAGTTGATAACTAAAGCTGCATATTAATGCTATTACAAAGAATTGGGCTTTTGCTAAGGATTTTGATGATTTTCTATCTTCTTTTTCGTGTAGTGCCCTGCAATTATACAAACCATACTCAAAATTTGACATTTAATTATTATAAATCAAATGCTAAAAAATTTTTTGAGGGGCGTTTGTTAACAAGAATGATGTGTCAAGGAACCAACTCAACCAAAAGTTAAAGCTGATGGTGAGGCCCCAGGATATGTTATATATTCTAACACGCCCCCTCACACAAGAGCCCATTGGGCTAGAAGTGTGGATGCGCATAGGCGCTGAATATTCCACTTTAAATGAGGGGTGGTTGAGATTCGAATCCGTGGCCTCTTGGCTTCTGATACCATGTCAAGTAACCAACTCAAGCAAAAGTTGAGACCCCAGAATATATTATATTTCTAACATGATGTTATTCAAGGGTTAGGAAAGTGCAAGTTTATCCTTATTTTAGTAATGACACTGATGTCATTTGAAATTGACCGTCATGAGCGAAGCCACAAGGGGTTGGTAAGGCAAGGCTTATGGCCTATTTTACAGTCCCCTACTTATGTTTTGGTTATATAATTGTTGTATGTAGGTTTACAATACGTTTGATTGTTGTTACTAAATTGTGTTGATAGAAATGATTACATAACTTTAATCATAGAAAAAAAATTGTTCACAATTTCCTATTACCATTTTAATATGTACAAATGACATGCTTTAAAATAAATTTTGTAAAGAGTGATTATTGTAGTAAGATAACCATTTGACTTGTGAAGAAAATTTTCTACTAAAATTGCACTAATTTTTTTTATCACCATTTACACCATTTTGTTTCATATTCTTAGTATTTCTACCAAAATTACGTTGATTTTTTATTGCTATTCGTACGGACGGATCAAAGTCGAATGATGACTACTATGAAGGCTCAATTTCATTCACCTAAATTTTGTTAAATTAATTGATTCTTTTAACAAAATCTAACTTACTTTTCTAGAATTGAATTGATCTTTAACATTCAGATTTTTTTGCTCAATCCTGTAAATCAATTTCTCTAGCACTAAAAATTTATTTTAGGAATGTAACTAAATAGAAAAAAAAAAAAAAAAAGTACCCGAAAAGAGAAACTTGAACAAGACTGCTGGGCCACCACATTTCAGCTGGATCAACAACATACTTTCTTAGTATTCCAGCCCAACCATAACCAATTACCTGCATTTATTAGCCCAAATATATAGTTGTCATTAACGTCACATCAGAAAACATCAATATTATAAATTATAATGCCTTGAAATAAAATTTTATGGAAATATGAGATTGAAGGACAACAAACAAAACTATTAAACTTGTCAAGAGATTTTTTTACCGGTTATACTAGTTTTTTAATATCGTTCACGCCATTTAGTACATACTACCAAAAGGGCAGTAAGGGGTGTGGTACAAGGGAATGAGACTTGTGAGACTTTAAGATGAGACTTTTAAGTTGAGACTTTAAAAAGTCTCATGCCTTGTTTGTCATGGTAATTGGTAGTGACTTGGACGAAATTCATAAAATCAAAGTCTCAGCCCAATTACCTATTCTCTTTTTTCTTGGGGACTTTCACCCTTTTTAGTCCCATTCTTTTTTTTTATAGAAGTCCCATTGTTTTTTAACAAACAAAGATTTGGACTTATTTTGAAAATAAAGTCTCATTCCCTCCCTTAAATCTCACATGCCAAGCACTAAGGGTATTTGTTTTGAGGGACTTTAAAAGTTTCACCAATAAGTAGGCCTTTCAAACAGATTAAGTCGTGACGAATTCGTGTTCAGGTCATATATAAATGGGTCTGATACCCTTTAATTTGAACCAACCTAATTCAGTTAATTGAGTAAAAAAAAATCAAATCTTGATTAATTTGTAACATATCACGCAACTTGATTTCGACCCATTTACTAGTTTCTTGTTTACATTATAGGATTTTCAACATTGAAATCTTATTCTTTACCAAAGTTAATTTTTAGATTTTGAGTTATTTATTTTGTATTTATTGTAAAAAAAGATAATATTTAATAATTTAAATTTGAATTATACCAATTGATTAGACTCGAAAATAACTCATAATTAAATGAGTTCAAATAATTAAATTTGTTGTACAATTTATTTTAGGTTTAAAATTTTAATCTTAATCTAATTAACTAAAATAGATGGTTTAACATTCATAATTTCAATTATCTAAAATGACGAGTTAAATATTAAACAATTAAAATTGAATATTTTTCTCTCTTCTCTCTCAAAAAAAAAAAAAACCCTAAAACCTATAGTTAGTTTGGGGCTATCATCAATCTCTAAAGATTGATGGTAAGCCTTTTATTTCTCCCTTTTAAGTTTTTTTAATATGATTAGAATAAATTTTTGTCCTCTCCCTGTAAAAGAGTTGTTCTACCCATTTATTGGGTTGATTCTACCCATATATTGGGTTTTGAAGTCTCTCCTTGTGAGAGTTTGGATTTATGAATTTTGGTTTTTAGTTGATTTGTTGGTAGAGATTAATGCGATGATGCAACAGACACCAAAATTGCAATTATCATCAACTACATCAAATTCAATTATATCTCAAGACTACAACAGATCGAAAGACCCCCTCGTAGAAAGCTGTATCAAACAGCGACGTGGAAGAGGATATTCAGAATTGTCAGATCTCATACACAACGATCGTAGTTTTGTTATTTTTGAATTATATTTGGTTTTAGTTGCTATGTACTTGCTAATTTTTATATATGATGTAGATGTCGTATGACTCTCTATTAATGAATCGGGTATTATTCAAAAAAAAAAAACAAGTAAGGTAATAAGAATAAGATTGCGTATATCTGACCCTTAAATATTACACTAGAAGGAAACTATTTAATAGCATTAAGATAATCAAAATGTCATTTTAGCCCAATTTAAA
This sequence comes from Amaranthus cruentus, assembly GCA_019425755.1. Lineage (NCBI taxonomy): Eukaryota > Viridiplantae > Streptophyta > Magnoliopsida > Caryophyllales > Amaranthaceae > Amaranthus > Amaranthus cruentus. The sequence goes on from CM033455.1 coordinate 5,840,477, forward strand.
AATGTCTAATTGGTCTTAACTCTTAAATGACAATTTGTGGCACCTATATCCAATTTAAATATGATGTTTTCATTAAAAATACTATTATGCAAATTGCAATAGCTATTATATTTGCAATATTATTTACTTTTACTTTTTTTAATCATTAACCTTTAATTTAAATGGTCAAAAATTGAATATTTTTTTATTACTGAAATATATATTAAATCATAATTATTTACTAAAAAAATCTGAAAAAATTACTTCAATTTACATATTTTTAAATTAATTTTTTTTTCACACTCTATCTTGTATAAACCGAAAAGAACCGATTAAAGTGCAAAAACTATCGGAAGAAAACTAAATAGCCACAAAATCGAAAAAACTGTTGGTAAAAAATTTTGGTCACACTTAAACTTGTGCAAACAGAATGTATAACGGATGAAAGTTAAAAAAATCTTTCCAAAAAATAAAAAGGAAATTTGATACTAACAATTAATCTAACAAACAACAATATAAACACAGTTATGAATTATACTCAACACGATTATAGAGAGACTATCTATAGATTGACTCATACATATTTAATATATAAATTGATCACTTATAATATTAATTACAGAAATAAACTAACAATATGAATTCGTCTCATACAAGACAAGATGTTAATTACCTTCCTTAAATTTATCATATTCACTTTTAAGGGGATTAAAACAATATTTAAAAATCAATACTTTGGTTCCTTTATAAAAGATAACGCTAATATTTTGGTGTATACCGAGTTAATTAATTGATAGTTGAGTTTATTTTAATAGATGAGACAATAATTAAAATTAATATTATTGATAATATCAAATATCATGATCAAAAACTACTTGGGTCTTCTAATTCTTTCAATTTGAGGAGGAAGTATCATTTTTTCTCGAAAAAAAAACATCTTAAAATATCAAATCTCACCTATCTCATCCCTTCCTTCAATATACTCTATGATTGAGATTGTTATTTATTAACATCAAATATTCAAATATAATAATCAAAAACTACAAATTAAAATTGCACTTTAATTTCTTTATAATGATCATGACTTTTTCAAAATATAATTTTCTTTATATATATATTAAATTTTAAAAAAATTTTAACCTTAAAATAATAGAAAAAATATTTTTTTTAACACATGGCAGCTTTCCCTCTGCATACTTTATGTTAGTAATAATAAAAAAAACTACTTTCTACTTTCAATTTACTTACGCTATTTACTTATCTTACTTAATTTGTAATTAATTTTTAATTTAATAAGTTAAAATATAGTCAAATGTGAACTTATTTGATTCGTCTCGATCCAACGATTATTAATATTAAATTTTTATAATTTTTTATTATACATAATCAGAATTATCAAGAATCAAATTAGTGCATTAAACCATGTGAAAAAACAAATATTACAAGTATTTTAAAACCGAAGAAGTATAAAAAAAAAAAAAGTAGAATTATGATTTATACCTGAGTAGTGATAATAAGGATCCAACTAGCATGAAAAGAAATCTTCCTCATATAAAAAACCTTAATAATATCAACAATTCCAATAGCATAAGCCGTACCACTACCAAACGCCGCACCAGCATTCGCGAACATTGATATCAACACATGTTCTTTCACATTAAACGGACCCGGGTTTAACGAAAACTCCCATGAACCAATCTTATACTTTCTCTCTGGCAGCACTTTCTCCATGAACCGTCCGATCGGCAACGTCGCAACTTGGACTGTGATCATCGTGATGATCAACGGTTGATCTTGATAACTAAAATATGTGTTTAGAAAAGATAATAGGATACAGGAAATTGTTCCTAAGAACCACATCCTGAAGGTCCATACTGGTAAGGTAGGGTCGTCTGTAGTGGATACTGTTAGATGAACTTGCTCAACGGGTGAGATTTCGTCTATGGTTTCAATATCCGCCATTGTTAACGTTCTTGAGTAGCTTAATTACTTTTTCTCTATCGGGTAATGGGTATATATAATTTTGGGGGTAGGGTTTGAGATTTGTTGGGTTTTATATAGTGTAAATTTTTTAGGGTGTTAGTTGAGATTTTTTTGGATTGGAGAATATATCTTGTTTTTTTTGAAATTTTCTTATTCTTAATTTTTTTTTTTTTTGCACAATTCTTATTCTTAACTTAAGAGTCAGTACCGTCAATCTAAGAGACGTCTCTTAGGCCCAATCCATTCAAGCTTATTGCCTGTATTTACTCTATATTTTTCCTGATGGGTCAACCCATTTAGAGATGGTCTCTCAAAGAGACTGTATGTCCCAAGAATTTGTATAATTTAAAATATATTATTTCTATTATTATGTAGAATAAATTTATATTAATCTAATTCAACTTTTTGTGTATGCTAATCATGGATTGATACGGTCTTATGTTGAGACATCTTAAAAATGGACTGGTTTACTAATTAATGAGTTATTATAAAAAAAAAAACCAATGTTCTAATTTCTGAAATTAAACATGTTATTTTGTAAACTACATTGTCGGTTAAAGTTTAAATAGTTAGTATTTTTTAAAATATATATAATTTTGGTTGTTTATATTAGGCATGTCTCATAGTGAGAGTTGAAACACCCTTATGCAAGAAGCCCAAATTATATATATTTTGAAAAAATATTAATTAATTAATTAAATTAAACTTTAACTGATAATGCGTGGTTTACAAAATAATATGCTGGGTTTAGGAATTATAACCCTTATTTTTTATTTTTGCTTTTGTTTTATTTACTATTATTTTAAATTAATGGGTCAGTCTGTTGATAAGAAGTATCACTAGGGGACCGTCTCAATCATGAATTAGTGTTAAAACTACACAAATTCTTAAATGAGACGGACTCATGGTGAGAAGATCTTTATTGAGCTAACCCATTTATTTTGGTTTATTAAAGTGATTACTACTCCTTCCGAACCAATTTAGTTGTCCCATTTGCTTGGGCACGTTTATTAAGGGTGGTGTGGGGTTCATTGGTAGTTGGAGTATTTTAATTGATTAATTATTTATAAATGTAGTAGTTGGAACATGGGGTATTTAGGTAAAAGTGGGGGTATTTTGGTTTTTACTTGTGTGAACATGGGGTATTTAGGTAAAAAAAGATTGACAAAAAAGAAAATGAAACAATTAATATGAATTTGTCAAATAAGAAAATAGGACAACTAAATTGATTCGGAAGGAGTAATAATTTTTAAATGATAAATTAATAATATGAACTAGTTATATGAGCCCGTTTGACTCTCATACAAGACGGACAATTTTATACAGTTTTATCAAAATTTGTATATTTGTGTTGGTTGAATCGAACAATTTTATGGACTAATTTTGTCATTTTTGTATTCTAGAACTTTTAGACCACAAAGCCCAATTTCTATATTAAACACACACTACTCGGCCTATAAGCTGCAACAACTTGGGCAACTACGGTCTGGACCCATAAGACGCTGTCATATTTTGTGATTAGTTTTTCGGCTGGTCTTGGACGAGACCGTCTCAAATTGAGACAAGTGGGCTTGCCCAATTCGCACTCCTTACATGTTTTCTCTCTTCTTTTTCATTTTCTGGATATTTTTCCATTTTAATCTTAAAGGTATTAATTTTGACTTTGAAGATATCAATTTCAATTTAGGTAGAAATTGATCAGTTTAACGCCACAATTGATCACTTATAAGTTCAAATTGAAAATTTTACTTTAATTGATATGTTTTAGTACTACTTTACGTTGAAATTGATATCTTTAAGGTCAAAATTGATACCTTTAAGGTCCAACTTGAAAAATGCGCAGAAAATGGAAAAAAAAAATGGAATTCTGAAGGGAAATAGGCGCGCGTGTAGAATAGGAATGTCTTATGCAAGTTTTTGTGTTAGTTTTTTTTAAAGGATATATTGTGAGTAGAGGTGTTCAATTGGCCAAATCGGGATGGGTTAGGTCAAAATTTTAAATGGGCCAGATCAGGACGGGTCATGTCAAATGTTAAACGGGTCGGGGCGAGTCAAAGCCTGTTTAACTCTGACCCACTTTGACCCGTTTTTTAAAGGTTAAAATAGTTTTTTTATTATACTTTATGACCCGTTGCGTCGATCCACTTATGTAAATAATAATATCACTTAAAAATATATAAAAAAAGGTAAATTGTTTTCCACAATTAATTCTTGTAATTATCCGATTCGGCCCGGCCCGACCATTTACACCAAGGCCCATTAATGACTCGCCCCGTTAGTGACCCAGCCTGCTAATGACCCGTTAAATTGTGACCGGACCCTTGACCCGTTGTGTCGACCCGCCCCATTGAACACCACTAATTATGATTAGTTGCTTTTAGATTAATAAAGATTTTTGATAAATTCTTAATTAAGACCATCCTCTTGAGGCGACTTTATATAGAATGACACAATATATAGTTTGAATAAATCGAAAATAAAAAAAGTTTTTTATTTACTTAATAATTAAAATCAATAAATTAATTGGGTTGCTTGTATGGAACCGTATCATAATGAGACAGTCTCATACAAAATTCGCTCAAGAATTTATTAATATAATTCCTGCTAATTGTTTTTCCTATCAACTACCGTCCGCTTTTCTGTTTGTAATTTTTCGATCAACAATAGTCGATATTTGGGCGGAAAAACTGTCGGTAAACTTTTAGAATGGAATGTTTTTTAGGCTTATTTTTATTAATATTTAATCATTTCCACTTAATCGATTTAATTAAAGATAGAAGTTGGATGTATAAGTGAAATTCAAAAAGAGTTTATAATGTTTCATTTTAAAAGGGTTGAAGAATTTATATTATTTGCAAAGAAAAATAATTTGAAATCCAAGATAAGATATTCATGTAAACGGTATGATAATTGTAGAGTGAGGGCTTCAGAATTCATTAGAAACCAATTAATGAAAAAAGTTCGTTGAAAACTACTACGATTAATATATGATCGTTACAATTAATGAAAAAAGGTTCGTCGAAAACGGTATGATATATGATATATGAAAAAAGGTTCGTTGAAAACTACTACGAATGTTCCTACGTTCCCTATTACTTGCTACATTTCTTTTTGCACGTAATTTAATGTTTATTTTAATATAAAATATTTTTATTTTCACAAAACCAAAAATTATAAAAATTACATATTTAAAAATTACATATTAAACTATATTATGTCTTATACATGAGTCGGAATCACCGAAATAAGATCGAAGATGAATAGTGCTACAATAGAAATATAGCGAATAGTATAGAACGAAGGAAGTATGTTGATTCAGGAAGAGTTAAAAAAAACACATTTCAAAATTCTTATGTGTCAGATGGTGTACCACATAGTTACAAGTATTTTTTCCTAAAGACATCATTATTTTCTTCCTTAATCCGAACTGTTTATGATGATATACAATCACCGTTACATAAACACTCAATTGAAACAGTTATTTAACATGTTAAGTGTTGCTAACATACTATGATATTTGTACCCGGTAGCGTAATGTATGCCATAGTAAGTATAGTAGACCCAATATTTTTAAACCGTGACCAATACTAGTATAGAAATTTGTGCAATGTACGAATTTTTGAGTATGAAATACTCCCTCCGTTTCATTGTTATTGTCCATTTTTCCTTATTTGGTTATCCCATTCTAATTGTCCACTTTCTATTTTTGGCAAAGATTTTTTACCTAAATACCCCCAACTACCCCAACTTATATTATTTAAAATACCCCACCTACCACCTTTTCAATTATTATAATCACTTAAATACCCCAGCTACCACTTTTACAATTATTATAATCACTTAAAATACTACACTACCATTTTTCTTAATTTGCGTGCCCACTCAAAAGTGGACAATAAGAATGGGACGGAGGGAGTAGTATATAATAATATAACTTAAAAGAATAACGCAAATATATATTATTGTGATGAAATTTATCGAATAAATTACTTTTTAAACGCAAAATTAATACTAATATTTTTGAAAAAAATTGTTTATTGAATACATCACTTTTTCGTTTAATTAAGTGTATCAAACTCTAGGTAGGTATGTACAATTGCTATAATGAATTATATAAATACTTGACCTAATTAGCTCCAATTTATACAAATCAGACTCTAAATTAAATAAATATTGTCATGTAATCAACTATCATCTATATTATAATAATTTTATGTGTCAAGGCTTCCTAAGGTTAACATTTGTCATTTTTCATCATTTTTATTAGTATGTATATGATTTATACAAATCAAATTCCAAATTAGACAAATATTGTCAGGTAATCAACTATTATTCATTAAAAATAATTCTATTGGTGAAGGCACCTTAAGGTTGACATTTGTTATTTTTCAGCATTTTTTTAATATAATTAAAATAATTCTATCGCTGAAGGCTCCCTAAGGTTGACATTTGTAATTTTTCAACATTTTTATTAGTAAGCCAATATAACTCAATTTTTTTATCTTTCTTTTTGTTAATCAATAATTATCTAATATAGCTCAATTTAAGTTATTCTGTTTTAAAAATGGAAAGTTATTCAATTAAATTAATTCTTGAGTGTCTAAAAAAGACATGTTAATCAACTCTATTTGTTGAGATACTTCGAAATCGTAACTTTTTCCCAATGGTCTATAGTTTAGGATTTCAAACGCTGAAATCAAGCAGGACCGACCTTAGATTTTTAGGGGCCAGAACGAAAGATTATTTATGGGCCCCTAACAACCTTAGCATTAATTGAAAATTAAAATTTTTGAAAAGCTCTGGGTATAGGTACGTCTTGCCCTTATTTAGGGCCGGCCCTGAAATCAAGTTCGTAGATTTACCGTGAATATGTAATCCCATAAATAAGAGCATAATTTTACAATCCGGCTTGAATCATCATTAGAAAATAGTAAGGTCCGGTCCTCAATTGATCGATAAACATTGATGTGGATTTTTGCCCATAAATCATGCATTTATATCGTTTAGGTATCTATTGATGATATGATCATTAGCTACTATTATTAGTTCTATTCCTATACCCTTACTTATCAGTGGGGCTACTGCTTGCTAACCCATGATAAACATTAACTGCATGCATAACAATTATTTATTATTTAATTAAATAACACCCCCAAAATTCTTAATTTAATTTGTATTTTAGGTTATTTCAATATCTTTTTTAACACGCATCAAATGATTAAAATACCCTTGAGCCTTATTATTGGTACTATAAAATTAAATATCTCATTTAATAATGCACTAATTTTAAGAAATAGGAGGACATGAGTAGATGAAACCACATAAGAGAAGTGAATTAGGGAATAAATGGTAATTTAATGGTAATTATGTACCGACCAATTTCCGACTATAGGGTAGTCGGAAATTCCGACTAATTTCCGACTAGACTAGTTAGTCGGAAAATTCCGACTGTTTTCCTACTAAAACGATTTACCGACCAATCTGAACCAACTAACCTAGAATAGTCGGAATTTAGTCGGTATAGCTCTATACCGACTAAATTCCGACTATTTTGAGTAGTCGGAAAATTGCTTTTTTTTATAGTGTGGGGCAAACATAAGTAAGCTAAAAGGTTATAAAATAAGAAAATGAGACATTTAATGTCAATATGACTGAAGAGAAAATGAGAGATTTGAATGAAATAGGAGGGACGATTAATTAGGTTGTGGTAATAAAATGAGTTTTACAATTTGGATAAAATATGTTACGTCATTAACATATCACATGAAAATATGTGTTATTCTTCATAATATTCGATCCATTAACATCTAATATATACCACCTTTCCATATATAGTAAGGAAAGAAAATGGATTTTGCAACAAATTAAATAAATAATATAGGAGTAGGACGAAAAACATAATTGTATACCTTGTCAAGTAGTTTTTCTTAGCTAAAACATATCAAATTTTCATCATAATTTTCACTATCATTTTCATCATTTAATACTGACAATTAAACATGTGATAAGTTCGATATGCTATAATGTATCAACAAATCTTGGCCAACATAAATGTTAAAAGTTTATTATTTATCAATTGTACAGTTGGGAAGTTGAGTTTAGATCACAATAACATCATACCTTATATTAAAAAATTTGGAAAATTCTAAGTATCACAATTAAAGAGAGTTCAGCAAATAAAACTCATTTATTGGTTAAATAAATGAGATGACATTTGATTTTGGCCAATATCTCTACCATTATGTATCTTTGACTAGCATTTATTTGTAGTTAAATTGAGTAAATTAGAGAATATAATATACTGCATAATATATTGTTGACAATTTTCAAAATTTAATAGCTAAATTATACATACAAGGTCAAAATTGAGTATTTCTACTGCATAATATCTATGACATTATTTTTTTTATAAATCATATTTTTATTTATGTCGATGCTAAAAATTTTGTGCATTGGATGAGTTTCTGCACTAGTAGCCAATAAAGAAATAGATTTATCCTAATTATTAATGATGTTAGATGCAAGAGACAGAGAAAAAAATGACAAATAATTTGAAGGCCCTATGCAATTTCAAAATTTATGATTTTTTCTAACAAATTAGTATTTTTAAACACTTTATATATACTACGTAATTTAATATTGAGGCCTCTAATTTTTCAGGGGGCCCTATACAGTCGAACACGTTGAACATGCTAAGAATCTCCTCTAGTTAGATGAATATCGTTCCTCCAATTCAATGAGCCTTAGGCAAAATACAAAAATATGCTTTGTCAATAGAGAGTCAATTTTGGTATTTAATGAGTGTTTGCAAAAGTTCACAAGCGATATTCTACATTCTACATGATAACAATACTACATTGAGATATTAAACCCTTTTCTAACTCAGAACCTTAGGCAAACATTTACCTTCTCTAAAATTCAGAAATCACTCTTTGTCAGATATATCAATATATAAATTAATTATTTATTCACAATATTTAAATTTGTTCCTTTTCTTAATATCTATGAGAAAGTTCATCCACTAACTCTCCCTTTGGGTAGAATTCTAGAGCATATTAAGTTTTTTCTCTTTGTTCTAATTCGGAGAAACATGCATAAAAAACTTCACTTTCATTCATTCAGTTTTTCAGGTAAGTGTTTGGTGAATGTACACATCTATAGTCATGAATGTTGTTAGCTAGGTGGGAGTTGGGTGTATTAATAAGCATATATTAATCCTTCCCTTTTTAGGGAAGAAACAATAGCGGTTTATTACTAGTACAAAAATGGCTTATCGTCCTGATCTAACCATTACGATCAATACAATTTGTATCAATAAATTATCTTTAATGTAAAAATAGAACTCAAATTTTTGAACATTGATTATGATGGCTCCTTAAAACACATTTTTTCAATTTTCTCCACTTAACTTTTACATGTTATAGCATTATGGCCCCACCATATTTACACTTGTAATTTCCATTTCAAAAGCAAATATACAATTTAACCAATTAAGAAGCCAACTAACTAGTAAATTCGAGATCATTCTTATACCTAGCCAAATAATAATCTATATATTATATATATTTTAAAAGCATACTAGTAAAATAGTAATATTCTTATTGTTTTAATTATTGCCCCTTAATTAAAATAGGTATTAACACGTTCATTTGTTGCTCTTACTGCTAATTAATTAATTAATTAATTATTATAAAAAAGTAACAGGTTAAGAAGCGTTCTGGCTTGGTGGGTGTACATATTTGCAATTAGGGCATGTTGGTGAGGACTTGCAAAGCATAACAAGCATATGACACCGGTTACATGCGGTGGCTACCATTTCTCCGGCATCCGCGTCTGGCTCGATGTTAACGATGTTGATTTTTCCGATGGCGAAACTCCTGGCGGTGGTGGGCGTTGGTGGTGGTGATGAGGTTGTTGATTTGGTGTTCCTTTGGGATGTGGATTTAGAGGATTTATAGTTGAGTGAAGCACAAGGCAGGTTAAGTTGAAGGTCTAAGCTCATGTGATGAGAATCCCTAGGACTTGGTGGGTCTGATTCACTTTCCCTTGGATCTTTCAGTGTTCTTTTTTGTGTTCTGGTGTTGTAGAAGTGTATTTCTCCTGACTGCATGCAAATTGCATATATACAATGTTAAAATGAGATCTTTTTTAACTCTTACTTCTTCCGTTCCGAAATACTTGCTATATTTTGTTTTTGGACACTATTTATCGTTCAAGCTTATTTTACATATTGCGGCTAATGTATAAGAAAAAATATAGTGGGATCTTGTTTGAATCGTCTAATCGCATACTTTCATAATATAAATTTTTTATAATTTTTAAATGTGTATAATTCGACATATAATTGAACAAAATTGTACATTAAATTGCGTAAAAAAGTTAAATGTAGCAAGTATTATGGAACGGAGGAAGTATATGAGATGGTTTCATAACGCGACTGATTCATATAAAGAGTTTAAATTTAAAACTGAGCAATTTAATTACAAAAGTAGACAGAGACGCGGTAAAAAATTACAAATTTTCTAAAAATCATGTGCGATTTCAAAAATTATCATATTTTTCTAACAATTTTGTATCGTTAAACATTTAACATATTTTATGTAATTTAATATTAAGGCCCTTAATTTTTTTGAAGTGCTGTGCGATCAAATATATTAGACATGCTCAGAAGGTCCCTGACAATGGATAGTTTAATTAATTTGGTTGAGCTATTTTGCCCCACTTAAAACTATTTTGTGCACGTATCTTAAAAACATTTTTAACCCTACTTAAAATTGATTCAAAATCTATTCAAATAAAAAATTATGCCAAAACAAAGAATTATTTCATTTATATTTTGTAAGAAAATTAGAAGTCTTAGTAGATTTTCCATTGGCTTTTAAAAAGTCAACTTTTACCATGATGCAACCTTAAGTGGCGTTGAACTTCTATTCTGGAAATTGCGCCGCCCTTGGTTTTCATAAAACATGATTAAAATGTTAATAAATTGTTTAAAAATAACAATTAACTTGTAAAAAAATTAATGTTCGATACAATTAAGAATTATTACATTAATATCAACTTCAAACATAATACTCACTCCGTTCTTTTAAGTTCTTCCGCCTTACTATAACGAGTAGTTTCAAAAGTTCTTTTACGTTTGAATATTTTTTATTTTTGGAAAGTTTTCATCCCACTTTTACCCCTTAAAACCCTACTTTCCTTACTTCATACTCTTATTTAATTATTTTCTCTCTCATACTTCAATACAATTATTACTTCACACTACTATTTTATTATTTTTGCTCTCATACTCCCAATATAAATATATAATAATTATTTCACACTACTATTTAATTAAAATAATATCCACAACAATCCAAAAACTCTATCTACCTTAATATTTGTGAAAAACACAAAGTGAAAGAACAAATAAGATCGGAGAGAGTATTAAAGTTCAATAAATTAATAATTAAATATGAGAGTCATACACTATAAAATTATTTCATCTGATCACAAAAAGAAAATAATTATATATATATATACCTGAATATCGAGGCAGCGTTGCCATTCTGATGGCAACGGTGTCTCGAGATGAAGTTCGACATCAGTAAAAGAAGAAGACTTGGTGGATGGAAAATTAGGTTTTGGATTTTTCCAATGTTTAAAAGGAAGAATGATTTCATCTTCTTGAGTTTCATTCCATTTCCTTTTAACATTCTTTGAATTTCTCTCATCAGTTTCTGAAATCATGGTCTTTTGATCAATAAGTTGAAGAAAAGGGGCTTGAAAGGATACCATGGCTTATTGCTATCTCTCTCTAAAACCACTTATCTGGGTGTGTTGGTGAAAAGATCAAGTGGGGATGTGTAAATGTTTTCAAGTTTAAATAGAAGCTAAGGTCAGGCAAAAGAACTTCAAGGAAGAATCTAAGAGGCCAAATATAAAGGTGGATTTGTGGTGGCCCACATACTTTAATGAGTTAAATGTGAGCGTTTGGCAAAATAGCTCATTGTTGGACATTTTTAGCTTATTTAGGTACAAATAGATGACGTTTATAACCAAGGGTTAATCATATGCATTTTTTATTTATGTGAAGTTGCAGATGACGTTTGTTATCATCACTGGTCAATTCAAAAACCATATCTTTGTTAGTTTTATAATTAACAAGGGTAAGATTGCATATATTCGATCTCTCAACCCCATTCAAGATTGAGTCACTTAATGACATTGAAGTATATGTATTCTTTTCAATTACTTTTTGTTCATTTCTCAAAGTAAATTTTAAGCCTTAATATCTCTAAATATGTATCATAAAAAATTATAAAAAACATATAATAAAAAGGTATTCATTAAGACTAATCTAACGAGATCGCACATGGATATATATTTTCATCTATATATGTCTTAAAAAACATTATCAAATTTCTCTCTCTAAAATAGAATATTCTATACAGGAAAAACATTAGAAATTAAATGGAGGGAGCTAGTAGTAGTGGAATTGGGTACAAATAGATAGTTGAGTGTACGTTTAAACCTACTAATACAAATATTTGACATATTAGTTGGTTGAAATAACTTTTTTTCTAAACCAGATATATATATTAGCCGATCAAATTAGACAATAATATTTGAATTTGCTATCAAGTATCAACTGTTTGTCAAAATTAGGGGTATTTTAGGGGCCGATAAACACCGGCCCCATGGAGCTTTGGTGTGCTCAAGCAAGTAGAAATAAAAGTTTCGTAGAAGTGGTTGAGATTAATAGGTATTGTTGAATTAAGTGCATTGCTGCTGCTACAGCCTCTTAAATATAGTTATAAAAGCATGGATGGCGTAGTCCTAACCAACTTCTTTGTAGTCAATACCAGTATTTATATTAACGCTCGCACTAAATTGTAATACCTGATCCTGCTGCCTCTCTAGCGCTCGCAATTTACTCCTCTCATAACACACCACTTACGTACCTGCTTCTTTATTATGTACTCCTCGACGTAGACATTTTGGGTCATCCCCTTTAATAGTTTATTGATATGATCAACCAAGAAAAAAAATTAATTTATGCCGAGTATTTGTAGAATTCATCCCAAATCGATGAATTGCACACACTTTATAGATTATTAGAGCTCATGATCACCTTGACTAGCTTATGGAGTCTGTCCACCTTGTGTTTCCCCGATAATGTGTTGACATTCACAATAATAAGTTCAACCTAATTTAACACTAAGGTATCGGATTAAAACTTTAGAGTTGTTATTGTGTGTGAAATATATATTGGATTGAATATTGAGTAAAAATATTTTTGGATGTATTAATTTAATTTTTAATGTTAGGGTAATTTACATCGGATGGATCATAACATGTTGAAAATTAAAATTGGCTCAACTTGAGCCTTATTTAGGTTAATTATTGTACAAGTTGTTTATGTGTGTTATGTACTCTTTTAATTCTATGTGAACATTTTAATTAGATTACCTTATCTCTTTTTTTTTCTTTCTTTTGTTTTTTAGGAATTCAAAGAACATCAAAGATTCTTATATGTACTTGTATTAAGGTTGCTCATCTTCTCTCTAGGACTGTATTTTTATCCTTTCATACCGAAAATTTTGTTTCAGATTCTCTTCCAATTAGAAATTAGTAAACTAATGCAATGTACGAATTTATGAGTATGAAATATATAAAAGTATAACTTTAAAGAATAATACAAGTATATATTATCGTGATTAAATTTATCAAAGACATGCCTTTTTTAAAGCAAAAATTAAAAATTGATATTTTAAAAATCACTTATCGAACATTACTTTTTCATTCAATTAAATAAAATTTTAACTTATTTATATAGAAGTGCTATTATAAATTATACTCCATACTATACCTAATTTAGCTCTGATTTAAAAATAATTAAATTTTAAATTAGGTAAATATTGTTATGTAATCAACTATCATCACTAAAATAATTACATTTGTCATGCCTCCTCAAAGGATAATACTTAGAATTTTCCAACATTTTAATAGTACTGTACGATATGCTAATTAGTTACGTGATCTTTACATAGAGATATTATATAAGAAAACATATTTATTTATTTCTAATCGAATACCACCTAATGTTCCTTCCACACAAACTTTAGGATCATAAATGCTTGAGAAATAAGACATTGAGAGTATATGAGCGCATTTTAATTAAGTCTAGGGCTTCAAGTAAATGCAAAGATTAAATTTGTAGGAAGCAGAAAAAGATAGCCCTTAATGATCGAGAAATCATATTATATCTTTATAAATGATCGATTATGATCTTTAACGGGATTTGGAAAAAAAAAAACTGACCCTATATAATATAATTATCATTATATATGTAGACGTGTCATATATTTCTTAATTGATAAAAGAACTAATTATAAATTCATCATCATACACAGTGTATCCCGCTTATAGAAAACTATAATCAGGATTTGGGGAGGAAAAAATGATGACAGGCTCATACCCATAGAGGAGAGTGTGATCAAAGAACTGATCATAAATTATTGCAAGTTTTTTAATGTCTACTTCATTAATTAACCAAAGTTCTAAGATACAGAGGTCCTTGCTAATTAAAGGCCCTAAACAAATGTCTATTTTGTCTAAAGTTAAAAACGTCCTGTCGAAACCTCTTCAGTTTATAATATAATAATAAATAAAAAAATGGAAAAGTGTATAGATAAAGATAACTTGAGGAGCACTTAACGTGGCAGAATGGATGAGAAATTAATTAAGATATTAACAACATATTGTTGGCATGTACGTACCCTCAACCCTGGCCTTAGCTGTGTTAAAAGGAAGAGTGAAAAGAGTTATTAGAGGCGGTGACGTTTTACTATTAATTATGGGTCTGCTATACAGTTGAACCTTCAATAAGCTCCTCTTCAATGCTCATTGTTTTTTATATGGAAAATCCTCCCTTCATTTATCTTAAATCCACTTTCCCCAATTGGATTATTGGTGTGCTCATCCAACTTACTAATCCTATTTTTTAAATTACAAGATACTTACATCAGAGAATCGAGTCTTGTCTTATTTGGAATAAATATTTATTTTTCAGAATATGTTTTTGGGTTTGATTTTCACCTAATTAGCCTTTTTCTTTTCGGCCTACCTATATATGTGATTGAGTTATTATCTATGTATTTCATACAAGTCAGAGTCTGGGTAAGGAGAGCAGTGGACAGATCATACTCATGTATCCCCTAACCATAGGTTCATGTAAAGATAAGGGTGAGGCACGCAACACGCCTGGGATCTGGGGAGACTCCTGCAGCTTACAACACACATTAAAATTGTAACAGAGTCATGATAGCAAAAATAAATAAGAAATACAAAGAGAAAAAAATAGCTGAATAAAACTATGAAAGAAAAAGAAAATTATACAAAAGCTTTCAAAGATATATGTGATTGTGATCATGTTGGACTCGATCGTAATTTAAGAGTTTAAGTATAATAATTAGAGATCCTATGTGTCAGCATCAAGTTAGGTGAAAGTATAGATCACAAAAATATGATTCGATATTATAATTCAAATTTTTAATAGTGTTGAAGTGTCATGTGTTACCTACATGTGAGTTGTCTCACATCGGAGAAATAGAAAAGTATACATTATCTTATATACTCAAGGAGTAACTCCTACTATTACCAATTGGTTTTAGTAATGAATCTTCTTTAGGTTTATGAGTGGACTACTTCTTCTCCTCCTTGTTTGGGTTTCTAAATTCTATCAAATAGTACCTTTATTTTAATGATATGTTTCAATTTGATTATAAACTCATAAAAATAAAAATGTGGAACATATTTTTGCCACCAACAAATATGAGATTGGACATAAAACCTTAATTTTATGAGACCAAGTAGTTATCATCAAAACTTTTTCATTAGCCACTATAGTATCAAACTCGAACTATTATATTTAGTTATAGTTTTACGTTTATCATTTTATAATTATTTTATAACTTTATCATGGAATATATTTATATTGTATAATTTATTTATTTATCAAATTCATTGATCATCACTTTATATTGCCTGACTTTTTTATAAGTTCAAAATTATATTATTAAGTCTCTATAATAAACTAAAAATAAAAATATACATCAAGTAAATTATGGTAGATTCACTCTTCATACCCTAACCACTACAAACACTAAGGGCGTGATCAAGGTTTAACTTTCAAAAGCCTTTACGAATATCAGTACAATTTCCGACTTTTGAGTCTACAAAAAATTTTAGAATCTGAATTTTGGCTATTCAGAAAATTGATTAATATTCGATATAAGATATAACCATTGCAAATAATATATATTTGCGAGGTTGTTGAAATTAAAATTATGCATTGTATAGAAAACTTTTTAGAATTTAAGCGTAAAAATTTATTATAGATTTGTAGGATTATAAGAATTTCATAGCTGAGATCTTACACTAATTAATGAGACTTGTCTTAATAATAGTTCATTCATAATAAGTTTTTTTTTTCTTTATGTAAAAATGTTGTATAGAATATCTAATTATTATATTACGAGAGTATTATTAATTGACTTAGTAATTAAAAGTTTTTTTTTTCATCGTTGTGATAAGATTTAATCATCAATATACGAAAGATTAATTATACATCCTGTTAGTTTGTAGGGTAATTTCTTTTGGCCTTATAACCTATAAAAAAATACTCTTTTTAATTTCTTTTTGATTATCTTATATATAAAAAAAAAATACTCTTTTTAATATAACATGTGGCTTGTGGGGCTACGATTTATATATTATTTTCCATGTATGAATTTTTAATTACGAGTACTATATTTGGGATGTAAATATTTATACATCAAAACTATATATATATATATATATAGTAAATATGCATGTATGGCAAATGTCACTAAATATATATAGATAATTACAAATAAATAAAAAAAGAAGGAAAATTAAAAGCACCCAACAGTATTCCCATCGTCAGCTATAAATAACAACCACATCCCCATGACCTATGAATCCAACACTTTAAATACTCCATCCTTTAATTTCCTATAAAATTTATTTCTTGTCAACACCTCTGCCTTTATTAACTACCTATATTTATTTATATTTATTAATTATTTATCAACTCGTTTTGTATGAAACCGTCTCATTATAAGATATAAGTCCATTATAATCAACTTATTTCTTTAGTTGATCACTTTAAATATATAAGTAATCAATTTCACACATTAATTCTACTTGGATCAGTTCAATACAGATGGTTTCACCATGAGACTGTCTCATTTAAAAATTAAAGATTATGTATTATTTATTTATAATTATTTATATTCATATTAATGTTCATATTGGCTCCATGTCCCTCTCCCCCGGCCCGTTTCCTCTCATCTTATTTGTTTTTAAGCTAGCTACTAGTACAAATTATTTCATTTTCTAGTTTTGTTCCACTAGATTTTTAATAGCCCTACATTTATTATAAAGTACAATTAAGGCAATAATTAATATACAAGAAACGAATTACTCAACTAGGAGTATAATTTTCACATGCATGTGAATGCGTGTTAGGTTTGTAGAATAATGGATGATGCTTGCATTCATTTATCATTTCTCTTTTGACCATAAAGGACCGGGATGACGGTTAAATTTGAATCTAATTTTAGTTGGACTCGATTTGAGGAAAAAATCAATGCAAAACTAAGAAAAAACAATTAAACTTCGGGTTTAATTATATTAGTTAGATCGAATTAAAATTTAAGAAAATTTTGATAATTTGAATACAATTCGGCTCTAACTCCGACTCTCACTTTGACTTATTCACAATAATAAAGTTTTCGTATGATGTATTATTTATCAATCACTCTTAATTTGCATATTTTCTATGATTATTAACGCAAATGATTTTTTATACAAATTTTTTTTATTTTTATCAATGCTCAATTAAAGATATTAAGATTTGAATTTGTGCATCAACAAGTTTTCAAGAACTATATGGTACACATGAGCCAAAGCAGATTGAGTATATTTTATGATTGATAGAGACATATTAATGTGCGTTTTTTTATTATTAATTCTGACGCTATATATTCATTAGTTGAAGAGTAGAGCTGTTCATGGGCGGGCTACCCACTAGGCCCGCCCAATCCGGCTCGGAAAACGGGCGGGCATGGACAATGTTTTTCAAAAAAATTTAAAGTTTGGACGGGTAATACCCGCCCGCCAAGATAAACGGGCGGGTAGCGACACCAAAACAATACCCGCGGGTATACCCGCCCGCCCGCTTAATTTAATATATATTATTTATTAAATATTTAATTCTATTAAATATTAAACTATGCTACTACATGACCCATACCCAACTTTAGTTTATTACTTTTCTACTAGCCTTAAGATTTACTTCTTTTTATTAGGGAACTAAATAATACAATACAAATTACAATCGGGAATTTGTATAAACCCCTTTGTGTGATGACAAAAATGAAAAGTACAAGATGATTACAAAGCAATAAAACTAAAGAAGATTATTGTGTAACGACAACCGTTACCCGGAAACTTGATACAAGTTGAAGGCGTGTGCTCACTATCCTTTTGTGATATTTCCCCCACAAAGGTACTTGGGTTTGATGTTTGGAAATTCACAATGAGATACAATCAACTACAACACACCCTTAGTACTTAGGATGTATTCCGAAATAACAATGTGTTTGAGAAATTATAAGCAATGGAATGCACAAACAAAAGTTAATTACTCCTTTGAGTGCACAAAACAAATGAGAAAAGACTTAGAAATTCAGAGGAAGAGTAAGAATATCGTGTATCCAACTCCAAGCCAAGACCTCTATTTATATAGAGGAGGAGCCTCTTCAAATCCATCACCATAATGATCATAATAAAGATTATGATTTCAATGACAATTATTCTTGTCATTTAAGTGCTTAATCACACCATTATACTCAGAAATTAAGAGTATAACGAATAGTATCCAAGCATTAAACTCAAAGCAAACGGGAAGAAAGCAACGGTCAAGTTCTGATCCAGAACGCCGAGTCGGCAATGGGTCCATAGGAGGGACCGCCGACTCGGCTTTTGGTCTCTGACCAAAATGTGTTTTTCCAGTAGCTGACAGCCGACTCGGCTGTGGCTACACAAGGGGGATCGCCGAGTCGGCTGTCAGGCCAACCTTGGCTCCCCTTGTTCTTTGTTTTGTCTTATCTTCCAATGCCTTTCCGGACCGCGTAATTAATACGTATTTGTCCCACTACTTTAAAATAGCTTTAAGTGATATATTACGGACTTATATATTGTCCCACTACCTTAGTAGTACTTGGTGATTATAATTAGGATTATTAGACACTAAATGTTCAACAATCCTCCCCTATTTTGGGTATAATAAGCCTCTCATTTACCAAAACTCATAATACATTTCATGCATCAACGCTAATATCCCTGCGGATTGAATTAACGCCTAGTACAACACACTTAACAAGTGATCGAGCCAGAATTGATTTCCATAAGGAATTGAATCAAATGACCCATCCAACCACTTGAAGATGTAATACACACAAAACAAATAACACAAAGTTATTAACTTGACACATTATAAGGCCGTGTCCGTATCTTATTCATAAGTTTATCATAGTCATTATGCCAATCTTGACTACTTGAAGCGGCCACACTTCAAACTTATATAGGTAGGTTCTCAGTACGTATAAAACATATCCCCGTGACGTGGATATAACACCAAGAGCTCTTCAACCCTTGATCTTGAGAACTTTCAAGACGACTACCTTATTCCATCATGGTACAAAGCAACGATGGGTCATATTACGTGTTGCTTTAACAAAAATCAAGAGGACTTTACCACATTGAATTCAGACACGATGTTACTCATGCGTGAATTGGGCCTTCCCAAATGATTTTATTGACATAAACCGATTTCAACTGAGGCTTTCTCAATTGAATCTCTATTCATGGCTTTCGTAAACGAATCCGCCACATTGAACTTAGTGTTCACATAGTCAAAAGTTATGACCCCGTTAATGACAAGTCCTTGCACTAGGCTATGCCTTAGGGCAATATGACGAGACTTGCCATTATATACTTGACTATAAGCTCTACCTAAAGCCGACATGCAATCCGCATGTATTGCCACCGGTGAGATTGGCTTAGGTAATAAAGGTATCTCAAACATGAGATTCCTCAACCACTCTGCTTCGCTAGATGCAGAAGCGAGAGCGATAAACTCAGCTGACATCGTAGAGTCGGCTATACATGTTTGTTTCTTAGAAGACCATGAAATGGCACCTCCCCCATAAACAAACACCCAACCACTAGTGGAAGAGTTATCCTCTTCATTAGTGATCCAACTAGCATCGGAATAACCTTCTAGAATAGGAGGTTCTCCGCTGTACACAATACCATAATCCTTGGTACGTAGCAAGTATCTTAATACTCTTCTTATCGCTATCCAGTGATAGGGACCAGGGTTGCTAGTATATCTACTAAGTTTACCAACCGCAAATGCTATGTCGGGCCTTGTACTAGTCATAGCATACATCAAAGATCCTATGACCTTTGAATACTCCAATTGTGAAATTGGTTGACCGGTATGTTTTGCAAATTTCATACCCTGTTCCATGGGAGTAGAGACCGGCGCTTTGTCAAGCATATTAAACCGCTTAAGTATCTTCTCAACATAGTGAGCTTGACTTAACTTAATGCGGTTATCTTGCCTTATGATCTTGATACCTAAGATCACATCGGCCTCCCCCATATCCTTCATCTGAAAGGATCTAGACAAAAAGTCTTTTGTCTCTTGGACTTGTCCTTTACAAGTGCCAAAGATAAGCATGTCATCGACATATAGACATATGATAACGCCATTGCCATGGCTATCAAACTTGCTATATACACACTTATCGGCTTGATTCAATTTGAATCCAAAAGACAATATGGTTTCATCAAATTTTTGATGCCATTGCTTAGGTGCTTGTTTAAGTCCATACAAGGACTTTACAAGTTTACACACCTTTTGCTCATGTCCTTTCAAAACAAACCCTTCGGGTTGTTTCATATAAACCTCCTCATCTAATTCCCCATATAGAAATGCGGTTTTAACATCCATTTGATGTATTTCTAGATGATAGACCGTAGCTAACGCTACCAATAACCGAATAGTGGTTATTCTTGCAATTGGTGCATATGTATCGAAATGGTCGATACCATGCTTTTGTCGAAAGCCTTGGGCCACCAAACGGGCCTTGAATTTATCAATAGTACCATCGATTTTCATTTTCTTTCTGAAAATCCACTTGCAACCTATAGGCTTACAAGTAGGAGGAAGATCCACTAA
Organism: Amaranthus cruentus; assembly: GCA_019425755.1. NCBI lineage: Eukaryota > Viridiplantae > Streptophyta > Magnoliopsida > Caryophyllales > Amaranthaceae > Amaranthus > Amaranthus cruentus. Next base: position 5,861,760 of record CM033455.1, read on the forward strand.
CACCCAAGTGTTATTTCCCATGATGGATTGCATCTCATCATCAATAGCCTCTTTCCAAAAAGCGCTATCATGCGATGCCATAACATCGCTATAAGTCAATGGGTCACCTTCCACATTATACAAATATGGAACACTAGAAGATACTTCACTTCTATCACCTTCAACCAAGTATACTTGGAAATCCGGTCCAAAGCTTTTAGCTTTCCGTTGTCTCTTACTCCGTTTAGGAATAGGATCAACTAAGTCAAGTTCATCTAGTTGTTGATCTTCATCAACATCTAGAAGTGAACTTTGTTGACTTTCATCAACTCTTTCATTGGTACAATCTAGTAGATTTCTTTGTCTACTCAATGATGAAAATCTATTTTCATCAAAAATCGCATCTCTTGACTCTATAATCGAATGAATCGATATATAGTCATTTTGTTCTATAACATAGAACCTATAGGTTTTGCTATGAATAGCATAGCCTATAAAAATGCATTCAAGACCTCGTTCACCGAGTTTCTTTTTCTTGTTGCCGGGCACTCTTACAATGGCCCTACAACCCCAAACCTTAAGATAGCTTAAGTTTGGTTTCTTTTTGTACCAAAGTTCATAAGGTGTTTCCTTATTCGTTCTTATTGGAACTCGGTTAAGAATGTGACAAGCCGTCAATAGGGATGGCAATGGGTCGGATTCGGCTCGGATTATACATACTCCGACTTTGCTCCGGATAATAGTCGGACTTTTGTTTTTAACCCACCTCCCCCCGTCTCGGATCTCCAACGGAGTCGGATGCAGAGTCGGATTATTATCAAACAGTATCGTTGTGATATTGTACTAATGATTTTAAAGCATACAAAATTAACAAAATATATTTTTCATATACAATTTAACAAATAAATATTTACTTTAATTTGAATTCAATTTTAACAACAGAAATAATTCTACTACTAAAATTTAACAAAGTTTTGCTTTGGCGTATTTTATTTCTCTTGATTTTATTTGTCTTATCTTGATTCATTAATCTAAATAAAAATACCAAGTACTTCTTCAAAATCGAAAATTACAATTATTATAATGGTTTTTCCCTTCGTTGTTAAAAAATTGGTCGGGAGATTCTTTCCCCATCAACCCTTTTTCCCCCCGGGGGGGATGGTCGGTTGGTAATTCCCCCCCAGCGGGCAACTTGCCCCCAAACCCACCCTTTTGCCCCGAAAACTTGGTTAACCATTTTTGATTTTTTTCCCCCCCAAATTTGATTGGGTTTAATTTTTTTTGTAAAAAAACCCCGGGTTTTTTAAAAAAGTTGGGGGAAAATTTTTTCTCCTCCTTTTCGGTTTTTAAATTTTTAAGTTTCTTAATTTTTTTACTTCTTTTATAAATTTAAAAGGGGGAAACCCCTCCTTTTATTAAAAAAATAAAAAATTTTAAAAATCTAAAAAAAGATAAATATTTTTAAAAAGGGGGTTCTATAAAAAAACCCGGGTAAATTATTAACTCAAAATTTGTTTTTTTTTTCCCTTTTTGGTGTTCTTGACTTTATTACGGTTTTAATTTTTAAAAACACAGGGGAATTAAATCATGCAGAATGTTTTACAAAATTCAATGCCCTAGTCTAAATCCCAAGTAATGAAATCACTTTTTAAATTAAAAAACTTTACATAAAAATTTTTATTTAAATCAAAACAAAAAAAAACATTACAAAGAAAAACTAAAAAACAAATTATTCTTGAGATAATAACCTGGGCCAAACCTTTTTGTGTCGTCAAATAGGACAGAAATTTCCCCCTCTTGGGGTTGTAAAAAAAATCCCTTAAAAAAAGTTCCCAAAATAAAAAAAACCTTCCTTTTTTACCTTTTTTTTTTCCCCTGAAAATCCCCCCAAATTGTTTTTTTAAACCTTTTCCTAAATTCCACTTTCCCCCAAGAAATTCGCCCCGAAAAAAATATCCTCCAAGCATAATAAGTATTTAAAAAAAAACTGAAAATTTTTTTTAAATAAAGATTCCTTGAGTGGTGGTCCCCTTTGAAGCACCCCCCTTGGTTTTTTCCCTTTTTTTTCCAAAAAAATTTTGGGGGGGTTTTTTAAATCCCCATCCAGGGGGAAAAAAATATTTTTTAAGAGTTTTTCTTTCTTATCTGGGGCCGGGTTGGGGGTTTCCTTTACCTGTTTTTTTGGGGAAATTGAAATACCCCGGTTCAAAACCCGTTAACTAACAAAATATGTTGCAGTCGGGGAATTTCCCCCTTTTTTTATGCTTGAGATTTTACTCCCCCAAGGGAGCTTTTTTAAAAATCTTGGCCCGTTCAAATTTAATTTTATGAATTTTAAAAGGTTAGCATCTTCGTAATTCATAAATTGTTTAAATGGGATTTTAAATGGTTAAAGTTACTAAGGAATTTTTTGGATAACCCTCGTGTATTTTTCCCCCCAAAGCCCCCAAACTCCTTGCGGGTCATGGTTTTGATAGTTAAACAAGGCTCTTGCCCGAAGGCCCCAAAAATGGGGTTTTCCCCATTTGGCCTTTTTTTTTTGTTCGGACCCCTTTCCGGATCATCGGTTTTGCACCCCTAATAACCCAAACCGCTTAGGTGGTGGCGGGCATTTTTTGCCCTCTTGGCCAAAAAAATTTTTTTAAAGGCAGAAATTTGGGAAAAAAACCCCTTTTTTTTATGATGAAAATTTATAAAAAGGGGGGGAACAAAAAAATCAATAAAATTAAATGGGAATTTGTTAAAAACCCCTTTTAAAAATTTAAAAAAAAAAAAGAAAAAGATGATTCGAAAAACTAAAGATTTTTGTAGGACAATTCAAAACTTGTCTTAGGGTGCCCTACCTTTTGTGATTTTCCCAAAAGCTTGGGTTTGATTTTGGAAATTCAAATGGATAAATCAACTCACCTTTGTATTGGATGTATTAAATAAAAATGTTTTAAAATTTAAAAATGGAATCACAAAAAAAGTTAATTATTTTGAGTGCCAAAACAAATGAAAAAAGACTTGGGGGAAAATTTAAAGGAAGAGTAAAATTGGTATCCCCTAAAAAGGGCCTCTTTTTTTAAGGGGGGGCCCCCCTTTTTTAAAACCATCACCCCAAAAGCAAAAAAAATTATGATTTTAAAAAATTTTTTTTTCTTTTGTTAATCACACCATTTATTTTGAAATTAAGAGTAAAAAGATCAAGTTTAAAATCAAAAAGCGGGGGAAAAAAAAACAAATTAAGAGTTTAGATTAAAAGGAGGGCCCCGGCTTTTTTCAAAAAAATTGTTTTCCGAGGGCGGGCCCCAGTGGTACAAGGGTCGGGGGTAAAAAAGGGGCCCCCCTTGTTTTTTTTTTTTCCAAAAACCCTTTAACCCAATTACCTATTTTAACTTTTAGCTTTGGATATATTTTGGACTTTTATAGTCCCCATTTAGTCTTTGATTAATTTGATTATTGACCTAAATGTTAACACTTTTGACTTAAATATTTTTCCCCCTCAACCCAAAAAATTAAGTTCAAAAAAGGTCCATAAAAATTTAAATTATTTTTTTGGTATTTGAAACTTTTTATATATTTTGGATTTTTTTAAAAGAATTTTTATTTTTTTGTTTTTAAAAAAAACTTTAAATATGATTTAGTTTTAAAAATTTTATAAAAATACCCGGGAAACCCCTTTTGGGGGGGTTTCCCAAAAACCCCGAAATTTGGGGGTTTTTAACCCCCGGGTCCGCAAAGCCCTCATCTTAAAATTATTGAACCTTCCAGGAAACGATCTTGATCTTTTAATTTTTTTTGAATTTTAAGTCAAAAAGTTTCGACTTTAGATTTTTTATTTCCTTTTGTAATCTGTGGTGGGAAAAAGTTCTTTAGGGGGAATTTAAATTTTGATTATTGGTTTTTTTAAGGGGGTTTCCCCGGGGGTTTTTATGATTTTTTTTTAAGCGCCCGTTTCCCCCCCGGACCGGGGGTTTTATAAATCTTAGAAAAATGATATGGGGGGGGGTTTATTTTTCATTGATTTGTAAATTAGGTAAAAATTAAATTTTGGGAAAAACCCATTTCCCCGATTTTATATTATTTGTTGGATATGGGAAATTTTGGTTGGCTATGTTTTTATATTTCCCTGATTGTATGATTAGAATTTGTATAGGGTAAAAGGTTTGTATAATTTTTTGGGAAGTTAATTTGTATATAGAAGTTTTTAAAAATAGGGATATTTATAAACACACAAAAAAAAAAAAAAAAAAAACCTTGGAATAGTTCTTGAAAACCGACGTTCTAAACCTGCCCAAGGCTTTAGTTTTGGTCAGATTTTTGGCGTCGATTCGTAAATATTTAACGTCAAAAATTTTACTTAAAGCTAAAATCTTGAGACCCCTTTTTAGCGTTGTATTTCACAACCGACGTAACACTACGCGTAGCGTCGATTTACAAATGACACAACAAGCCTTTTAAATATTGACTCCAAAAGTGGTATAATGTACTAGCTAGTAGAATAAATTAATATTATATATTGACTAGAATATAACTAAAAATAAAAATAGAAATAGGACAAAATGCACATTTTGTACGTTTTGTCTTATTTTCACGAAAGTATCAAAAAATCAATCAACTTAAAAAAATTCTTAGATTTCTTACGAAAAAAAGTTTATTTATGATGTGTTTAAAGACGCATTGAAAGTGTTGAAATAATGTTGAAATTTAAAGTTTAGAGAGAAAAGGAAAAAAATTGGAAAAATAAGGAAAAAAAGAGGTGACTACACTATGAAAAATACGGCGACAAAACAAAATTTACTATAAAATTTGTTTTAAATCGTTAGTCAAACTGTTCCACTTTGATCTTCTCAAATCCTGTAACGAGCCAGTCTCAAATGTTCTTTCCACTTAAAATCTATAATGTGTTCATCATATTTTTGCACAAAGTTAACATTAATTACTCCCTCTGTTCTTTTTTGATGTTTCACTTTGGGTTTTTCACAAATATTAAGAAAGGTGGAATCTTTAGTGATAGTGGGTATTATTTTAATTATATTGTAGTAGGAAGTAATGATTGTATTGGAATTATGAGAGAAAAAAATAATTAAATAGTAGTGTGAAGTAATGATTGTATTGGAAGTATGGGAGAGAATAATTAAATAGTAGTGTGACGTAAGGAAAGTGGGGTTTTAAGGAGTAAAAATGACATGAAAACTTTCCAAAAATAGAAAGTATTCTAATTAAAGTGGAACAACTTTTGAACATTCTTGAGTATAAAGTAATTATGCTAAGCAATTTAAAAACAAAAAAAAAAATTAATAATTACTGCTCAGCATTGAGTCCATTTATGTAGCCGTAAGGAATGTTGAACAATTAATAGGGTTATTTGAGGTGAATGGTGGCCACACAGACTTAATTTTTTTGAAGTAAGTGTAATTAATTTAACCAATTTCTATTAATGTTATAAAACTTTAATAAAGCAGCTGGGATCATTTAAAGAATTTTATACTATTTCTTATAAAATTTATAATCTTCCCAATTTTTATTTCATTATTTATCAAATAATTTTAATTTGTATTTATTCTTAATTTAAAATGTTAAATATAATATTTAAGAAAATTATTGTTTGATTAGTCTCAATACAAAAATTATGAATAATAATAGGAGTACACAAGAACGAACAAGTCGATAAGAGAGAATGTGAGATCATGTTGTAAATAGAAATGTAACAAATGCTATTATTATTTCATGGTTTAATGTCTAGTTATTTGGTACAATAATAAAAAATATAGCATAATTCGTTTCTTTTGTTAATTTTAAAATAGTTGCTGAAAGACCTTAATTTTCAAACCATTAAAAAAAATAAGACCCAACCCATATACTTTTTACTCCGCTCCTTTTAAAAATAGACTTTCTAAAATGTAAAAAAGATTACATTATATTCACAACTCACAAGTCACAAGCCATGCAAAAATGTTAAAGAAAAAGGGTCCTTCCCCAATGCAGCATGTACATTGATGTATAAGATTATGCCAAATTAACAATAATAATAATAATAATAATAATAATAATAATAATAATATAATCCTTAATTAATAAAGGGGACGAATTAATTGCCTAACCACCGTCCCATGCAATGTTGGTTGACAATACTCAGAAATATTTACTAATCTATCGATAATCTTCTATAAAGACTTGAAGAAACGAAATTGACACATGTCAGACTCTCATACAATACTTTTCCGTTCATTTATGTTGTCTTGACGACTGATTATTAATGAAAACATTTCCTAAAATACTAAAATTTATTTAAGGTGTAGAATAACATTTGGTCTGCTTTATTATTTTTCAATATGATTCTTATATTATTTTCAAACTGAAATGTGACTAGAATGTAAACCAGTATCATTTTTCAATATGATTTTCAAAATAAAAGAAAATAATATTTTGATATAGCAAAATTATTTTTCAACTTCATTTAACAGCTGTAGAATAATAATGTTCCTAAATTTATAAACCAGTGTAACTTTCTGATATTTATTTACCAGCCATAAAATAATTACAGTAACATCATCTTTGTGTGAAAACATATAATATAAACCTTTTGTAGCATTGTCTAAGGAAACATATATTTAGAATATTATACAAATATTATACAAGTATAAAATTAACTCAGAAACTTTTTTTATGACCTTCATGCATGGCACAGGTATTTCATCATCATCATCATCATCATCATCATCATCTTATCCAATATCCCACCTGAAAGCAGTGTATGGGTAAGGTACGGTGACAGACAATCCATACCCGTACTCTTTTCATAGGGAGGACTAGAAGAAAGCGATTGGTTTTAACCCCAAACAGTAAGAGCCCTGCAAAAGGAGGATATGAATGGTAACGTTGTCTCAAGAGTGCAACTATTAGCAACAAGACAGCACAAGCAAAAGCCAGATATAACCAAAAAAGACAATGAAATGAGAAAAAAGAAAATTCTAATAAAGTAAACCACGATAGATATACAAAGAAACAAAACAAAACATGTAAGAAGTAACTAGTAGTCTAAAACATGGATTTGACGTCTCCAAATACTCCTATCCCTAGTCAAGTCCGCAAAGAGGCACAACTCATTTAAGTCGTTCTTGATCTGCTCCACCCACGTTTTCTTAGGTCTTCCTCGACTTCTCTTACCCTCCGCTATGATGGTTTCTACTCTTCTAACAGGGGAGTCGAAATCCTTTCTTTGCACATGTCCAAACCATCTTAGTCTATTCATGCATTTTGGCAGCTAGTAGGGCAACTCCTAACTTCTCTCTAAACTTCTGGTACTTGATTTTATCTATAATTGTGTTACCGCACATCCACCTCAGCATACGCATCACTGCTACTTCTATCTTTTGCTCATGACACTTCTTAACGGGCCAACACTCTGTCTTTGATATGTCAAGTAAGTGATTAGGGTAAGTCAATTAGGTGTTTAAGGTTTGTCAAGTAAGAGTATAGAGTGTGTGGAGTAGGTGTATAGGGTATGCCAAATAATTGGTAAATTGTCTTAAAATCTGAGTTCAAAAAAGGGGTTCCATCACCTTCCTTCTACTTTTATTGATTGTTAATGAGTGTTAACTGATACATATTCGATCCCCGGAGAAAACAAAATAATTCTAGAAGTTATCCATATATCCATGGCTATAAGAAGACAATCTTATCTGTTTGAGGACATTAATACTTTAAACAATCAACATTGAAACATAATGATCTAACTGCATGGTTGGTTTGAAATTTAGATAGAAGGAAGGTGACATTATTGGTGGTTAATTAGTCGTTAAGATAAAATGGTTGATTCATAATTTAATTTTTTTGGGAAATTTCACGTGGCAATCTGAACCTAAGATTTTGGGTTTTTCATGTGGTAACCAAAATTTTAAAAAAATCCACACGGTAATCCTGAGGTTTACCAAATTTTTTCGTGACGTTTTTGCACATAAAACGTTAACAAACGTTAATTTCGAAGCTTTAAAGTTGTTGTACGCCTATTTATGCGACTCACCATTGCAAATGCCATCATTTTCAACTTCATCCCCCAAAATATAAACCCTAACTCTACTGTCTTTGGATTTGGGGGAAAAAATATGATTTGGATGAAAGATGCTAGAATTGGAGTTTATTTTTTAGGGAAAAAGGTTGAAACTGATGATATTTGAAATGGATAAATGCATAAATAGGCATACAACAGCCTTAAAACTTCGAAATTAACGTTTGCTAATGTTTTTATGTGCAAAAAGGTCACGGTGGAACAATTACGTAAACTTTAGGGTTACCGCGTGAATTTTATAAAAGTTTTGGTTACCACGTGGGAAATCCAAAACCTCGGGGTTACCACGTGGAATTTCCCTAACATTTTTTTGTGAATTTAGTGGTTAAAAACTGAATTGAAGAATAAGGAGGGTCGCCCATCTTGTCGCCAATTACAGATTGGATATGGCAACGCGCTGGTCTCCGTTTTTCTTTTAGCGTCCAAGCTATTATGGCCGGCCCTAGGCAAAGGCAAGCAGGACCTACGCTGCCCATGGCTTATTAAAAATGATTGTATTTTGTCTTTATGACGATCAGAACCCAAACCTATTATGTGGAAGATAAGATTGTCAACCATTGAATTAAGTCATAATTAATACTTGTATTATATACAATATTTATTGATTTAATTTTAACATGGATAATTGCAATAATTGGACATACACGAAACTTAAGTGGACTTTACGTCATTAAACATTAGTTAAATTTCCTAATTAATCCTTTTTATTTTTTTTCTACGTGTTTTCTTTTTCTACAATTATAAACCTCATAAATATATGATTTTTTTCTTTATTTTTTCGATTTTTTTCCTTTTTTGTATTGATTTGCTTATATGTTTATTTAACTAATTTTATATTTATAGGTGCATGCATTCAATATTATGGATATATAAATTTTTAGCCTATGTTTTATATTTTTTCTTTTTTAAGTAATATTTTATTGCGATATTTTTGTTATAAAGTTGCAAGTAAAATAAAATGAAAATACTATTGTCAGGGCCCGTAATTTAAGTTTTACCTTGAACCCTTAAAATCTCAACGCCAGCCCTGCAAGTTATTAGCGTCTCTCGTGGACTATCGCCCCGTCGTTTTTTCCCAAATTAGGGAAAAAATTGGCGAGGCTATATGTAGTCATCTTTCTTCCTTTTATGTTGTGCATGAATGGTTTAATGGAGAAGGAGAAAAGTCAGGGATTTTTTGATGAAGAAAGAAAGACAAGTATGAATATTTGATTGAAAAATAAAATGACGACGCCTTTTGTCTTTGCTATTTTTTTGGTACTTAATTTGGGTTGGTCCAATTATAGACATTCACTATAACAAATTCAGCTTTTTGCAACATTGAATTTAGTGGCATTAAAAAAATGTCACTGATTTATATTTTTAGTGTAATAATTATTGATTTTTATCTTAAGTTCCACCATAAAGTGATTTAGCGACACTTAATTTGATCTTTAGTGTCACATGTAATTGTTACTATAGTCTATAGTGACATTTGTGAGAAATGTCATTAGATCCTATGTCGCTAAAAGCTTTAGTGTGACTTTTTAATATGCTGCTAAAGGGTCTAATAAATGTCACTAAATTCTCTATATACACTATAAGAAATTTGAAACAGCGACATTTAAATTAAAAGCAAATTATGTTGTAGTGATCCGGTATCTTTCAAGAATTTGTGTTGAATCAAAGCAGGTGGGATTGTATAGCTCAATTTTATACTACTACGTACTAAGCACAATAGAACTAAAGTCTAAATTCACATTAACAAGTATATAAAGCATATATTACATGAAAACATACATAAAATGGAGAAAACAATAATACAATAAAAAATGAGAAAGAAATAAATAATGGAGATATGAATATGCTAGCTAGAGAAATTATGGAATAAATAATTTATAAAAATTTAAAGTCTATTATGATGTTCAGCATTCAATTTTCACACATCAAATTAGCGGAAATAATAAAGATTAGAATGAGATGAAATTTTAATGGGTTTACAAAGAAAAAAAAATACTTGGTGAAGTTAATTCGCAATAAAATGATTAATTAGATCAATCAGCCGGTCTCTTGAGAGATCGTCTCTCAGAGAGACGTCCTTTAGATCCAACTCATTAAAGCTTATTTTTACTCTTACTGTATATTTTCTTTTTTGGGTCGATCCAATTAGAGATTGTCTCTCAAAGAGACCGTCTCTCACAAGAATTTGTGAAGATCAATAGCTAAAGAAACAAACAAAACAAATTTAATCAATAGTAAAAGAGTATCGTATATAAAATACTAGTTTTTTTATTTTTTAATGATGTTATTTATCATTAATTGTATGTGATTGTATATGCAATCCCATGTAATGATCAGCTAGGCCGACCAATATTTAGAGCAATAAGTTTGTTGAATTATTATTTTTAAAGAGAAAGAAACTTATTACGTGATTGCATATGAGTTATTAATTACTTGTTATTTAATGTATAAAATTTTAATATATATTTTTGATAATATTCTATAAAATATATTTAAAGATATTATAATTATATTGAGGGTGTTTGGCAAATAGCTGATAGCTGATTATAGTGGCTGATTTGACCAACTGATTTTATTAACTGCTGGTTTGACCAGCTGATTTTGAACCCGATGCTATAATGAAGCAACTTGTTCAAAAACAGCTTATTCGTATCAATAAGCTATTTCAACCAGCTAATTCACCAAACACTATTGTTAGCTGGTTTGACCACCTAACCCTCTATTTATATCCAAATAAGCTAAAATTGCTCAATAACCTAATTTGCCAAACACCCCATTCTTTTATTTATTTTTTATTTTTTTATTTTTATTCACATTTTTATGTATGTTATTTTTATTTATTTATTATTTATTGTTAATGGTTAACATGTGTTGAAAGTTGCAGGCTTTCGGGTAGTTGCAGGTTTCACTCTTATTAAAAATCTTTCTTGAGCTAAGGGAGTCTTTGACTGCACTCTCTTTATGTATGAGTTGTCGTCTTTCTTTCGTCCTCAGACCCTAATCATAATTTTTCTATGAGCGAGATATAGTGGATATGATGATGATGATCAAGATTGAATTGTTAAGGAAATAAAGAGTGAAAGAAAATGAAAGATGAAATAAAGAGAGTAAGATATAATAAAGGCATGTTTGGTAAGAGAAAGAGAAAGGTGTAAAGGTTTTGGGCAAGTGAGTCTACCTGCCTTTCATTAAATCCTGATGATCTTGAATTCAATTAAATGCTGAATTTAAGGATGAGCATTCAAACGCCTCGCTTACTACAACTACAACTACTAATACTCCATATTATAAGTACTTTTCTTCATGTACTCCTACTACTTCTATACTACTATATATTTATATTTATATTTATGAAATGCAATAAGTGTAGTATGAATTGGATATGTAATAAATTATTGTGCATTGCTACTATTTTTTTTTGAGAATAATTAATTTTAGTGAAATAAATGAGTTAATACTTTTGTAATGAAAGTGCTCATCATTTGAAAATATAAAAACTTGCTCTCATAAATTTGAATCAGATAAAACAATACTTAAGTAATACTCCTAACTAATAACAAAGTTTAATTTTATAATGCAAAACAAGATCATCATAAATCTTTCCAAGGAATTTGAGGATAGTGAGATCATGGGCTTGATAAAAACCCAGACAAGACTAGTAAGACACGACAAACCCACACTGTTTTGATATGAGATTAGTGGGTCATAACTCCAAAATTTTGACACGTAATGCGAAAATGATCTGAACGAAAAATATCAGGAAAATTGGGTCAAACTCAACTGAAACTTGTATCTGATGATTTGATCTGTTTTAAATTCCACGTCAATATTTTGTCGGGACCCACCATATTTCTTGATCATTTTTATATTTTTAGTTGATTTTTCTTTATAGTAGCCTATTTTTTAAAGGTATATTGGTCTTTTTTAAAAATAAAAACAAAATATATATATATATATATGAAAAAATTGATGAGAAAATATATATTTTTATTACCCTTAGCTCGTTGGGTTGATCGTTCAAACCTGGTCCAAACTTGGCAAGATATAACCCAAAAATGACAACAGCCCGTTGGGTTGATCGTTCAAACCCGGTCCAAACCCGGCAAGATATAACCCAAAAATGACAATTGAAATTGATCCAATCGAAGTAACTAACGCTATTAATACATGTTAATGTTCAAAGCCTGGAGATATTTTTATATTTATTTATTATATTATATATATATATATATATATATATATATATATATATATATATATAAATATAAATATAAATATAAATATATATATATATATAAATATATATATATATATATATATATATATATATATATATATATATATGTATGTATATATATATATATATATGTAATATGTATATATATATATATATTATATGTATATGTATGTATATATATATATATATATATATATATATATATATATATATATATATATATATTATATATATTATATATATATATATGTGTATATATATATATATATGTATATATATATATATATATGTATATATATATATATATATTATGTATATATATATATATAGTATATATATATATATGTATATAGTAGTATAGCATGGAGTATATATATGTGTATATAGCAAAGAGTAGACATAGCATGCATAGGCATATAAGCATATATGTGTATATATATGTATTATATATATATATATATGCATATATATATATATATATATATATATATATGTGTAGTATATATATAGTATATGTATATATATATATATATATATATATAGTATATATAAATATATATAAGTAAGTAGCAAGCATATATGTGTATATAGTACTATATAAGGTATATATATATATGTAAGCATGATATGTATAGTATAATAAAATATATGATGTAAGTATATATATAGTGTATATAATGCATATAGATATAGGAAGTGTGCATGCATATGCATAGGCATGATAGCAATATATGGATATGATATATGCATGCAGGAGGCACATGCAGGCAGGCATGTTATGCATAGTATATATATGCAGGCGTGGATGCAGCAGCATAGTCATGTGTATATAGCATATATATATAGATATTATATAAGTATAATAAGTATATATAATGTATGATATTGTGCATGCTATGTGTAATAATATATATATATATACATATATATATAGTCAGATATATATATGTATGTATGATATGTATGCATGTAGTATATATATATATATATGTATATATATATATATATACTGAATTAATATGATTTTATATATACTGAATTAATATGATTTTTAATCACACTCATCACCGGTTTCTGTTAAATGCTCCCAACCCACCTTCAACTTCCCTTCATTTAAGCCCTTCTCCTGTCTCCTTCCTTTTCCCCTGCCTTTATTTCCTGTTTTATTACGTAAAGAAATTTACATACATGCAGTACATAACATTATATTTATATATTTCCATGCACTACCTAGCTACTTCTGCAACTTAATTATTACCTTCAAAATTGATTTTTATATCTCATTTTGCAAATGCCAAATTATGATATCAATTAAATTTAATTTGTTGTTATTATAATATCAATTTCCTTTTTTCTTACAAGTTTATTTTTTTATTAGAATATCATACCTCGATCGAATAGGAAATCTAATGGAAAAACTGGTACATGCTCTAATAGTCTAATTGATATATGACTCGATTCTCTACTAAGGATATGTTAAATTAGGCTGGACTTATTGTCAATGCCAGCACATTGACGGGGAGACACGAGGTGCACACACTTCATAAGCCAATGAGATATAACATTCCAAAACCATATGGCCATGGGAAGAAGGTCTCCAATAGCTTATAAAGTGTGCACACCATCTTTCTTTTGTCGATGTGGGATAACTCATCCCAACAGGATATAGTATATCATGTATATAATGAGTTTGCTTTCGAATAACATTTAATTAAGACTATTTTTTGTTTGAATTAAATTTTTATTTTTTAGGTAAAACATCTCCTCTTTGTCTAAACTAATTAGATAAAAAAAAAAATGTGCACAATTCTTATCTAAATTTGTTGATTGCTGTTTTCACTTATGATAAATGAGTAATAGAAGCTATAATTAATTAATAGTCTTCCCCTTATATTTAGTAAATTAAATATAAACTTAAAAATAAATTGATACAAATGGTACAAATGGACTAAGGGTGACATATATTATTTCAGGATATATCTTGTTAAAAAATTGATATGTATTTTAAGTCAAAACTTCTACTAATAAAATATCACCCCAAAACTGATTATTCTTTCGGTTACAAGTGTGATATTGATATTAATTTAATAATTTTAGAAAAAAAAATTACCTACACTAATCTAACTTTTTTATAATTTTTTATATAATAATTCCTCACATATTGATTAACTATAAATAATCTTAAATTTAAGGGGTATTTGCCTAGAGTAAACTTGGGTAATCTAATGACCTGCTATAGTAGGTAATTAAAGTAAATTCAAAATCAAATGTAAAATAAGAGAAAAAATTTGAAAATTCACATATGTAGTGTTTGGAAACAAGTATTTCATTTCAAATTATGAATTTCAATTATGAAATCATAAATGAAGAATTGAGAATGACAAGGTTTGGGTAGTCATCCTCAAATTCTCAACTTTAACTACTTTGAAAACAATGGTGGAATTTGATCCAAATCCAAATTTTAAAATTTTTGATTTGTCAAACAATAAATTTTAGCCAATTCCATATTTCCAAATGAAATCTTGGTTCCCAAACATGGCCATAAAGAATTTTGAATACCGAGTTTATTTACTCTAAAAGAATATTTCTCAAAATTAAAATTATTTATAATTAAACAATAAGTGAGATTATTTGATAATTTTACCTTATCATAAATGTGAACAATTGCGTGCGGTGGAATATTTTGTGATCAAATGGAATGTAAAACCATTTAAAAGCTGTCTCAAATAGTCTATTGTCATTGTCTAAATCTGTCACTCTCCCCATCTTACTTAGATTTATCAAACTTTTTTTTTTTTTTGAACTATAGATTTATCAAACTTAAAAGGCTTATAATCTTATTTTTATTAAATTGAATTTACCATAAAATATTACTATTGATTATAGTTAGCTGAAAACATATTGACCCTTGCACTTATTTATTACTATTTTTATTATTTTTTTCTCAATCCTTAGAGAATAAGATGTAAAGACTTTCGATCAATATTTCTTGCCATTTATTAGCAAAAGCAAAGTAGGGTACCGCTCAGAGCCCCTAAGATCATGGATCCAGTATCGACTCGAATCCTTGGAGTCTAAAATAGGTGGATGACCACAATCTTAAATTTAGGGTCTAATAGCGTCTAGAGATCCAAGACCTGTGACTTCATGAATTGATTATGAATACAGGTATATTCAACAACAATATTGTTGGATTAAGATTGGATTTGGCCACATGAACAATATATAAGCTTTCAATGGTCGTTTATATGGATGCTTTTTTCCTATTTATTTGATTTTCTAATATCTCAATTTGTAAGTATATTTTCTTCATATCCCTTTGTTAAATCTTTCATATATATTTAATTTGAGTCTTTGGTATTTTTAGTATTCAAATGTAGTCTATTGATTTTTGTTTTTTTGGTTGGTATATGATCAATAAGTTCATTACATTTCGAAACGGAAGTTCAATCACAGTTCATTACTTCTTACTCCAAATTGATGTAAATGTTTTCTTCTTGAAGATTGATGTAGTTTAAAATATTTTTTTACTATAGATATATATAGTTAGGATAAACAATTTTTTAAAATATGATACCCACAACAATATGATAAAACACAAAAATTTACTCCATATTTTTAGAGAAAGATGTACGGAGCCGTCTAGGCCTTGGAATGAAAGATTATTAAGAAATAATGATACAAATACAAATTATAATATGGAAATTTGTATTTTTCTTTGTTGATGGCTAAAATAAACTTACACAAAAGCACTAAGAAATAACTTGAATATGATATTTGTAACGACAACCGTTACCCGGAAACTTGATACTTGTTATAGGCATGTAATCACTTTCCTTTTGTGAAATTTCCCCCACAAAGGTACTTGAGTTTTGACTTGAAAATTCACAGTGAGATACAAACAACACAACACATCCTCAGTACTTACGGCCCGTTTGGTTAGTGGTACTAAATAGCGGTAATGGAAATGATTTATATAGTGTAAAATTTCATCAAAAGTTTCATATCGTTCTCATGGTAATGAAACTTTGATTACAAAAAAGTTTTTTGTTTACAAATTTCCATTACCACCTAATACTACATCTCCCAATGATAATGGATTAGAATGAAATTTATGAAGAAAATGAGATGATTGAAGTTGGACAAGCATGACCATCTAGGTAACCAAGAGATTTTTCAATTAATATTACACTTGTTTTTCATTCCCATTACTACTATTTATTACCAGCTATCAAACGGGTCATTAGTGTATGAAACTTAACAACAATGTGTTTAATGAATTATAAACTTTGGAAGTTCTAACAAGAAATTTATAACTCTTTCTGAAAGAACACAAGTAAGAAGAGAAAGCAAGGATATAAGAATTTAGATTTTGGGTGTAAGTGACCTCCTTCCCCATACCCCTATTTATATAAGTTTAAGTATACCAAAGGGTCATGGACAATTTAATCACCCATTGATGATCAAGTATAATGACCATCAATCAATATCATTATAACTATGTTATTCATGAGCATTATTCACACTATTAAGTCACTTGTAACTCCATAATCAAAGTTGAACAAGATAGAATCCAATGCTCATTGATCAGAGAATACGAAAAGACACATTTTTGTTCCAATTTGTCTTTTGTCCTTACCTTTGACCCTGTATGTTTAGTACATTTTGTCCCACTACTATTTTTTATACTTGGTGATAATTCTTATGATTTAATATACATAAATGTTCAACAATTCTTATGACCCTATTATTGATAAGTCCTTACTCTACGATATGCTTGAGAGCAATATGACGAGACTTACCATTATACACTTGACTATAAGCCCTACCTAAAGTCGTCATGCAATCTGCATGAATCACCACCGATGAAATTGACTTATGTAACAAAGGTATCTCAAACATAAGATCCTTAACCACTCTGCTTCACTAGATGCTGAGGCAAGAGCTATGAATTCCTCTGACATAGTGGAATCAATTTTACATGTTTGTTTCTTAGACGACCATGAGATGACACCTCCCCCATAAACAAACACCCAAACTTTAATATAACTTATATTTGGTTTTTTCTTTTACACTAGAGTTCATAAGAAGTCTTCTTATTCGTTCTCATTGGAACCTGGTTAAGAATGTGACAAGCCGTCAACATTGCTTCACCCAAAATCCTCTCTCAAGCTAAGTAGGAAGTAGGATAATATAGAAGTTAACCATCTCGCATGATCTTAATACTTAAGATCATATTGGCCTCCCTCATATCTTTCATTTGAAGGTCCTTGACAAAAAAAATTTTGTCTTTTGAACTTGTATAGTACCAAAGATGAACATGTAATGTACATATAGAAAAATGATAACCCTATATGCATGGGTATCGAACTTGCTATATACATAACAAAACATGAAAAAAAAACATCAATAAAAGTTATGACATATCTCTTATTTCCCAATGATGGTGTACTATGAAACTCACAAAAATCACAATGTATTAATTCTAAAATTTCGGATTTTCGTTCAACACTTTAAACGATGTTCTTGTGATCTTATTCAACATGCCAGTTTTGCAACTATTTGACATTTTAGTGCACATAGAAATCAAGTCATGTTAGACATAAAAGCAATTTCATCAAAATTAATATGTCTTAGTCTAACATGCCACAAATAATGCAAATCTTCCTTTTCATTACTCAAAACATGTGAAACATTACATATAACATCTTTATTCAAATCCAAAGATAACTTAAAAACAATATTACATAAATAAGCACGTCTTACAAATAAGTTATTCTTAGAGATAATACACCTATCCGCTTCAAACACTAGTTTGTAACCTAATCAATTCAAGACTGATCCCGAGAAAAGATTTCTACTAATTTCGGGTGCATAATAAATATCTCTTAAGACTAAGAGATTCCCCGAAGTGAACAATAGCTCAATTTGTCCTTTACCTTGGATCACGATAGGTGCATTGTTTCTCATAAAGAGATGCTCCCCATCAACTACCTTATGTAGGGTTTTGAACCATCTTTTAGAATTACATACATGTCTCGAAGCCCCGGAATTGATCCATCAAGACAAAGTATCATCCTTGATTAGGAGGGTCCTTGCTTGTAGAAGCTTGACCACCATTTGCCTTCTTTTGCTTGTTTTTGAAAACAAATCAATTTTTCTTATGGTGTTCGAGACTTGTCACATTCCCAACATGCCTTTTCACCAGCATTAGAACTAGTGGTCCTCCCCTTGAAAAATGCACTTTTGTTCATTTCTCACCGGAATGGGATGATTTCCCTTCCGCGACCATGTTAATGGTACTTCACCTCTATTCTACTCTTATACTTCTACACATCACCTCACTCCCTCCACATTTAAAAAATTTAAAAATTTATACAATTAAAATTAAAAAAATTTTAAATTAAAAAATTTAGATTAAATATTAAAATATTAAGAGAAATTTCACGTGGTAACCCCCAGGTTTTGGGTTTTCCACGTGGTAACCAAAACTTTTAAAAAATTCACGCGGTAACTCGGAGGTTTTTCAAATTATTTCAACGTGACCTTTTTGCAGACAAAATGTTAGCAAACATTAATTTCGAAGCTTTAAGGCTGTTGTACAACTATTTATGCGACTTAACTTTTCAAATTCCATTGGTTTCAACCTTTTCCCCCAAAACATAAACTCTAACTCTACCTTCTTTCATCCAAATCACATTTTTCCTCCAAATTTAAATATAGTACTTGAAATGGTGAATTAGGCTTTATGTTTTAGGGAAAATGTTGAAATTGATGGAATTTGAAATGGTGAGTTATATAAATAGGCATACAACAACCTTAAAGCTTCGAAATTAACGTTTGCTAATGCTTAATGTGCAAAAAGGTCACGGTGGAACAATTTGATAAACCTCAGGGTTACCGCGCGAATTTTTTTAAAAGTTTAGGTTACCACGTGGAAAACCCAAAAGCTCAGGGTTACCATGTGGAATTTTTCCAAATATTAAAATTAAAAAAATTATAAATTATAAAATATAAAAGAGAAATTCCACGTGGTAACCTTGAATTTTCGATTTTTCCATGTGGTAAACAAATATTTTTTTAATCCACGTGGTAACCTTGAGCTTTTAACTTTTCCACGTTGTAGACAAAAGGAAAGTTTTTTTTGTTAACTTTACGCTACTTTTACCCAACGAAATGATATTTTTTAAAATAAAAAAATATCGTGATCATCCTAATTGATCACATATTTTAAAATTCAGTCGAAAGAACTACTTAATTTAACCAAAAACTTAACATTTAGTCTACCACATGGAAAAGTTAGATAATCAAGGTCACCATGCAGATTACAAAAGATATTTGTGGAAAATCCAAAAACACATGGTTACCACGTGGAATTTCCCAATATAAAAATTGAAAAAATTAAAAAATTTGAAAAAAATTTAAAAATTAAAATAAAAAATAAAATCAAATTAATTTTTAAATTTTTTTTTCTTGTTACTTTGAATATACAGATGATCTCTTGAGAGACCGTCTTTTGTAAAGACGACTCTTAAAAGTCAAGCCCAAATCTATATTTAGAGTTATAAAAATATATATTTAGAATTAAGCTGAACTTTTGAGAGCTGTCCTTACAAAAAAACAGTCTGAAGTAAAAATTTGTTTGAATATATAATAATCGTTAACATTGGGAGGTCTAAAAACTTGATCTTATTTTAGTGTGCACAAGTCAAAGCAGAAATTTTTATTTTTACATTGTATCTTTCTTAACAATCCTCTAACGTACTCCTCTAGGAAAAGAATTACCAAAACCCTAAAACCCCCATTGCTACCCGCACCACCACTGTCAAGACTGCCCCTGTGGTGACCCTTGACAACCGGCCGGTACTAGTCAGCCCACCGATAGCACCAACAACCCCTTTCCCTCCTTTGTGCATAATCCCTGCTTCAAGAAACAGCCCCCTGCCGCCCATCATAGCGGACGTTTCTTCCTCGCCATCTGAAAGAAAACACAACAACCCACGTTCAATTTCCAATCCAACGTGAGCCCTCTTTCTACCATTAATTAAAGGTTGTTTTAGATATTTATTCAATTTATTTTGCGATATTCCCAAATTGATTTTATTTATGATAGTTTAAAATTAAGTAGGTTAATTGGTAACCATTTGTGTCAATTGATTAGACTGAAGATGAAGATGTGTAAAGAACGTTTTAGATTAACCATACATTGAAGGATTGAGCATCTAAGGTACACTCCCATCTAAAATTTACTTTTATAAATTCTATTGCTTGTTTAGTTAGGGTATTAATGCAAGATTGATTGTTGTTTCTATGATGATTTAATTGAATGGGTAAAAAGAAATTATTGTTATATGGTAATCTGCTTCTAAGTTCACTAACAATTTTGGGTTTCTTTTACTAGGTTTAAACTTTAGAAATTAACTTTGGGCTATTGATTAAAAATGTTGAAATTAGTTTTAATCTTCTTAGTAAATTTGTATAATTGCCAAGTAGAATTTGGGTTGGGTTGTGTTGTTTAAATTGAGTTCCATCAGATTGTTGTGAAGTTCTAATGTGTGGTTATGCCAAATGGCCATTTAGGGTTGTTGGAACTGTAAGAGTAATGTAATGTATGGTTATAAGATGCTATTAAAATTGATTTTGAAATGTAGTATACAAATTTGATATTGCAATGAATTAAGTTTAAGCGTAAGTTGGAACTTTAAGGTTGATTTTGGAGGAGGCATTATAATTGAATCGGATATTAGAGACAAGTTGATTTTTGAATTTGGAAAGTGATTAAGAAATATATGTTGAATTTGGTGTTCGATAAGTTGATTATAAACAAGTAATATAATTGGGAGTTGATTATGTACAGGTATAAGAATATAAGTTTAAATAGAAGATTCATATTAATGAATTGATATGAACTTAATGTGTCATGTTTGGTTGAAAATGTAACGTATTGTATTGAGTTGTCCGTTGAGTTTGGTTGATTATGTTAGAATTTGATTGTAGTTATGATACTAGCTGTTAGGCCTGTGCAACGGGCCGGATAAGGGTCGGGTCGGGCTCTAGTATAAACGGGCCGGGCCGGGCCTTTCAAAATTTGAGACGGGTTTTAAACGGGCCGGGCCCATCGAGCCCGGCCCGGCCCGTTTTATCAATACTAGATGGACTTATCCAATGAAGCCATTTCCACTTTTCCGGTAATTGAATCAAATCTATTAGTATATCACTTCTCCAGTGAAGCCGTTTTATCAATACTTCTCCAGTGAAGCCTTTCAAAATTTAGTATATCACTTTTATCACTTTGATGATTTCTTTACTCTAAAGCAACTCAAATCAAATCTCAAACATTCAAACTTTGATGTCAAAATTGCATATCTATTACAAACCCATTAATTAAGTAATTTGCATTTTCATTGTACATAAATTTTAAAATATTATTACAAAAACAAAATTTGCAAAGTGTAGTAGTTTTCGCCTCACAAGTCGCAAACGAGCTTTAAACTGCTCACTTTCAGGTCCGTAAATGAAACTTTGGTCAACAATCACCATCGCAACGCTAATCTTGCATAAGAACACGACATACGAAGCATTATTTCAAGTCTATATGAACAAAAACATAATTTTATGCTAAAAAAAATGATTACCTATAATGAAGAGCTAGAATCTTCATTTTCATCATCCATTTGTACAATTGTTTCTTCCTCAATTGTTTCTTCATATGATTTCGAATCATATTCTAAGTCCATGGGAATGTCATATTCAGCACGACGCCAATCTTGCAAACTAACTAGAGCTTGTACAGTTTTGGACTTTAAAGAACTACGATTCGGCGAAATGGTCTTCCCCCCAAGACTAAATGCAGATTCCGAAGCCACTGAGCTAACCGGAATGGTCAGCAAATCTCGTGCTAGTAGTGCTAACTCTGGATATCTTTTTACACTTTGTTGCCAATGTTCCAACACATCTAAATCCATATTGACATTAAGTTGATCCTCTTCAAGATATGAGTCCAACTGTGATTTTCTAGCTCTAGTGTTGCAAGATAGTGGAGTATAACTTTCATAACCATCAAGTAAATTATCAAATCCACTATCTAAAGGAGGGTAGGAACTACAGGAGAAGTGGAAGCCCGTAACTTATAAGTCTCAAATAATGATCTCAAAGTATCTAATACTTTAGTAACTCGCACCATACCTTCCTCTTCCCCAAACACTTTAACTAAACAAAACTCTACAAATTTCAACTTAAATCGAGGATCCAATATAGCCGCACAAGACAACTGCAAATTGTATTCCTTCCAATACTTGTCAAACTTTTTTAACATTGGATCCACAATAGATGACAAGAATGCATGGGGGCCACTTTTTGTCCTTAGTAAATGACAATGAATTAACCAAGCTCCCTTGAAATACAAATTTGATGTTGGGGTTTTCACAGCTGAAAACATGCATGTCACGTCGTAAAATATTTTTAAAAACTTATGAATAGCCACTAACTTTTCCCATTCGCTATCTGATGGCACATAAATCTTGATAGAAGCATACTTTAACCCCAAATGAATAAGAACATCCTTATAAAATAAAGCATTATCAATCATCTTATAGGTTGAATTCCAACGTACTTTCATGTCAATATTAAGTTTCCTCTTCACATCAAGATGAAAGTTTTTTTGAGCAATCTCAAAAAAAAATTTACTTAAGTTAGATGATTTTGAAATCTTTTTGAACAATTAATATTTTCCAAAACGTCTCCTAGAGGCTCTAATCTAGTTTGTACAATCAAATTAATCACATGTGCACAACATCTTACATGAAACAATGATCCACCAAAAGCCAACATCCCTCTCATTGAAAATCTAGCTTTTAAACTAGATATCATAGCATCATTATAGGTAGCATTATCAACAGTCAAACTAAGAATTTTATGATCAATTTTCCATTGATTTAAAAACATAAATATTTCATCAGAAATTTTTTCAGCATCATATGGAGGAGAAATGGCTCGAAACCTAAGGATTCTTTTCTGTAACTTCCAATTCTTGTCAACAAAATGAGCCGTAATACACATATAATGTTGCCAACTATGTTTCGAATCCCACAAATCCGTTGTTAAACTAATAACTCCAGGAGTATTTTACCAAAATGCATTGCAATTTTTCCCTATAACAATAATATTCAGAAAAAAGATCCCTAGTAACAGTAGTTCGGCAAAATGGCTCAAATTGAGGATTAGCTCTAGCCATCATTCTTCTAAAACCATTTTCTTCCACAGTTGAAAATGAGTGAGCTCCTTCAACAATATAATTCAAAATTTCTACTATAAATTCTTTCATATCAAACACAAATTCCCTTATGCCATTATTATCATTAATTAATACCTCCCCAATCGGTCCATTAGGTCGTTTCGGACAATATTGTAACAAATGACGTTTTAAGTGTGATGTCCCATTAGATTGTCCACAAACCAAATTAATTTTGCAATGCCTACAATTTGCGACTCCCACACCATTATCATTTACTTCTTCATTATACTCTGGCCATACCTTAGATAATTTCTTCCGCTTAATTCGGGGTGCATATTCATTATAACCATCTTGCTCCGGCTCCACTCTAGATGATGTAGTAGCCTCGCTTTCCATTTATCATAAATGAGATCTTTGATTGTTTATTCTGTAATTGTGTAATCATATATTTCATGTTATACATTAGCTATAATATATAAAATAAGCTATATAAATCATTCAACAAAACATCAGTTTGTTACAAGTTGTAATAATTGATTCAATTCTTCCCCTTCCTTAATTTGGTCAACAATATTAGTAAAATATTCAACAATACTAGTCTTCAACAATCAGTGCGAACTAATCTTCAACAATACTAGTAATAATTAATCATTTTGTTCAACAAAATCATATAAAATATTCAACAATCATCATTCGTCTGGAACTAATCTTCAACAAACTGATTGTTAATTTGGTCAACAATACTAGTAAAAAATGCGAACCAATTGTAAAAAACCCATTACAGAGGCATAAACTTCATTCAGTGCAAACCAATTGTTAAAAAATGCGAACCCATAAAACGAATCCCGGCCGTTTCATTGCCATTTTCAACCAAATCAAACTTCCAAGAACCCCCAAATTTAAGAAATGCATAATCAAAGAGTTTCGAAAGCAATTGTAAAAAACCCTAATTAAGAAATGCATAATCAAAGGAAAGAAACAAGGCAAAATCAAAGTAAAAGGTATTTGATGAATGTACCTGTGAACCGATTCAGATCCAGAAGAGTTTTGAGCAGAGGATGAATGTGCCTGTGAACAAATGCGATCTGGAAAGATTGGGAGTAAAAGTGAAGACTCTTTATTTAGTAAACTGGTATACAGAGGCAGAGAGAGTAAAAGTGTGGAAAAATGTTTGGATTAGGCCCATTTAAAACCCTTTCCAAAACCCTTATCCAACCCTCTTCTTTTAATTTTTATAAATTAAATTTTAAACCCAACCCTTTTTAAACCCAACCCTTTTTCAACCCTTAAATTTAAGGGCTGGATCAAGGGCCCCAATGAGGATCCAGCCCATTACACAGGCCTACTAGCAGTATTTGAATTTACAATTTAAGTTGTGGTTTTCGTAGTAGTAACAAGATTAAATGATTGAAGTTAAATAAAATAGATATGGGCAATGAGTATGAGATTCATTAGAAATTTAGTATTCTGGTGATTTGATTGTGAGTAGTAACAAGTGTTTGATTATGAATATATGTTGTGTCTTGATTGTGATTTTGGAGTTCATAATTGATTATGGAATTGAAATTTGAAACTAGATTGTGGTTTGTGACTATTGCATAAGAGTTAAATTGTAAGTTAGGGATTAAGAATAAGTTAAGGACTTTTTGTTATAAGCTAGATTCAAATTTGGGAACTAAATAAATGTCATGGATCTGTTACACGTTGTAACATTTCGATTGGTGGTGTTTGTGTTGGTGGAGTTAGGTTGTCGTCTTGATGTTGCAAGAGTAGTTTTTTACTCGTTTAGGATCGCAAACGAGGTTGTATAGGAGTTTTTTTTAAGAATATCTTGAGGGTTTTTAGTGATCATTTTTAGGCGTTCTTCATAGTTAACTATATAAGTTTGATATAAAATATGAGGTTGAGTATGATTGATGTTTAAAAATTAGAAATTAGGTTAGTTAATTGTAATTAATTTTGAGTCCTCGTGAAGGAGATTTGAAGTGATAATTATATTGATGTTGGACATTGAAGTATATACATAGTGGTTTAGAGATTGTTAATAGTTGATAAGATAAAGGGAGTAAGGTTAATAGCAAATACATAAGGATTTGAAATCATATTCGAAAAGTTGGCGTTTGGAAGTGTAGATATGCAATTCTTTCAATTGTTATAATGAAGTATAAAGTATATTATAATTATATGTGGCGGATTCAGAGTTCAAAGTCCCATGGGTCACCAACAAATGGACAAAATTTCGACAAAGTTTTGTTTGAAAAATTAATAACTAATATATTTTTTATTTTTGTAAAATGACATGTAAAAACGCAATAATCCCAAGCCAAATCAAAGTAATATAAAAGCGGTCAATTAACATCATCGAATCGTACTACCACTCTTCAGCTATTGTTGATACTACCGCTCTTTGATCATTTTCTCCACTTTTATTGTTGATACTACCACTCTTCAGCTTGTCATTTGCTAAGATTTTCATCTTGAATAAATATGTTAGAATATTTAGCATTTTTTCAAGTGAAGATGGTAGTGATATTTGCTATTTATATTGTGTGTATTTGACTACCAACCTCTTCTTAGAGAGCCTAAGTTATTCAATAGTAGTGGGAACACTAAAATGTTGCTATTGTCGTTAGAGTTTTCCTCAACCACAAAGCTTAAATAAAATCTTCAATGAAATTCAAAATTCCTTATTTTTATTTTACTTCATTTTTCAAAATAATCTATGAATTTCTCATGACTAAATTCCCAAGAAATAGTTATTTAAACTTATACTAACCTCCATATTAACCTAAAACAAATCACAAATTCTTGTGAGAGACGGACTCTTTGAGAGACCATCTCTAATTAGGCTTACCCAAAAAGAAAAATATAGAGTAAGTTTCTCGGTAGGCATTAAGAATATTGTAAGAAGGCATTTAGAATATTGTAAGTACTTAAGTACTTACTCGGTGGGCATTAAGTATATTGTAGGTAGGCATTAAGAATAGGATAAGTAGGCTAGTAGGCTAACTTTCTCGGTAGGCATTAAGAATATTGTAAGTAGGCATTTCAAGTATGTTTTTGGTGGGCATTAAGTATATTGTAAGTAGGCATTAAAGATTATATAAGTAGACATTAAAGGTTTAGTAAGTGAAGATTATGGTTTAATGGGTTGAGCCTTAGAGACGTCTATCATGAGACCGATTGAAAACAAATAGCCCCATCACTCAAACAAGTAAATAAAACCAAACAATATTGAAATATTACATAATTAAAGGACAACAGGGCGATTGGCGACAAGAGGGGATGGCGGCAGGCGGCAGCAGTGGATGGGGCCGGGGCGATGGCGGTGGCTGTTGGTTGGTAAGTTTTAGGTTTTAGGGTTTTTATTTTGTTCTTATGGGAGAGAAGATAGAATATGTGAAAATCTAATTTCCAAATATGAAATTTGCACATAGCTTTTCGACCTTCCATCCCAGCGACTTTCATTTAAATTTTGTAAAGATTTTTGCCATAGGGCACGTGCCAAGGGGTGCGCCAAGGTAGATCCACCCCTGTCACCAGGTGATTTCAAATTATAATAATACTCCCTTTGTTTTCATTTGTTCTTCCCATGCACTTTTTTTGCAGATCCCAATGTGAACGTAAAAGTCAAATAATTTCAATTTTGAGTTTTAAAAAATTCTAAAAGTTGATATTTTAAAAGTATATATTGAGACGAATCTATCAAGATCCTACGTGAATATTTTTTTTAAGTAGATCGATGAGAATTCATAGTCAAAGTTCGACTTTAAAATTCGTAATTTTTATTTGAGGACATATGAAAACGGAGATAGTAATATGTAAATAAATAATTAATAAAAATGAGTAGTCTATTTATAAATACTTATTTCAATATCATTAGCTTAATGTGAAACATGAGGAGGATTGAAAGAACCTTTAATCGAAAAGTAAGAACTATCTACTCCCTCCGTTCCTTTTTGTTTTTCCACCTTACTAAAACGGGTAGTTCCATAAGTTTTTCCACTTTAGAATATTTTCCATTTTAGGAAAGTTTTCATTCCACTTTTACCCCTTAAATCCCCACTTTCCTTACTTCACACTACTATTTAATTATTTTCTCTCTCATACTTCCAATACAATCATTACATTACACTATTATTTAATTATTTTTTCTCTCATACTTCCAATACAATTATTATTTCCCACTACTATATAATTAAAATAATACCCACTACCACCAAAGATTCCATTTTTCTTAATCTTGGTGAAAAACCCAAATAGGAACATCAAAAAGGAACGGAGGGAGTAGTATCTATGCTTAATATAAAATTGGGTAAATACACTGTGTGAGAAAATATTTTAAATACTAAAGAGTTGATCTTAAAGAATTTGTAATCAAGTATGAAACATTATTATTGTTATAGAGTTGAATATAAGTCATAAATAAAGAATTCAGGCAAATGAATGTAGTTCTTGAGCCATAATTAAAAGACAGATTTAAGCATAATTATGCCTACAAAATATTTGCAAGTTGAAATTCAAGTTAACCTTTTAAGTCAAAAAGAAAGATATAAGCATAATCATGCCTACAAAATATTTGTATTGGAGATTATTTTAAATTCTTGAAATTTAATTAACTTATCATATATGTTATAAAATTTGTTATATTTTAACCTCAGATAGCTAAATTCTTTAATAGATGTTTTGTGGATGTATATAATCTGTAAAGGAATTAATTATATTATCGACGTTTTGCATTGGTTCTAATTAATCTTGTAATTAGCTGGTTATTTCATCCAAAGCTAGCTTTGTTTTCCCTAAAAATAAAGTAGCAATCACATTATTATATTTCTTTGGTAAAGACACCAAAGGAGAATATATGTCTTTATCCTTGAACTTCTCATCTAGGTTATTTAGTTGGGTGATCAATCCATAAAATATCAACATGATTTCTCAAGTCTCCATCTTCTTCCATAGTAAGCCCAAACAAGTCTTTATAAACTACTTATCAGTCAAAGACTTTGATTGATAGGTCTTTGTTAATTGCTCCCATAAAATCCTAAGGTTATTTAACTCAAGAGCATCATACTTGATCTCAATGCAAGTGCTAATCCAATAGTTGATGACGCATGTGGCTTCATGCCAATCCACTTCTATTCTTCAATGTTTGTGGGCTTCTTATCCTCAAGAGTAACATATAATCCTTGCTAGATCAATAAATCTTTCATCGTAATTAATCTTACCATTTTGGCTCAAATTGAAATCTCCAACCAAATAATTTTTCCATCACTACAAGCACGAACCTTGGTTGTTAATACCACTTGTTAGGACAAAATAATTACTTTATATCAGATACCCACAACAATATGGCACACGAACACAAAGATTTATATTTTTAGTAAAAGATCTTTTTCACACTTATATTATTAATAATGACAAATAATACAATACGTTTTGGGAACTCTCAAACTCTCCCACTACCATTAATGAGAATTCTCACTAATCTCACATAGGATATCTCCTAAATTTTGGGTTTATACTATCCAATTTCCTAAATTTGTAGTTGGGCCCACATCTGCTAATGATTAGCATTAGTATGATATTGTCCGCTTTGGGCCGAGTTGCACATATTTGTTTTTGGATACCTTCTCAAAAGTACTAATTTGAAGTTAGGTCACTTAGGCCCGTTTGGTTGTTAGTACTAAATGGTGTTAATGAGAATGATTTGTAGTGTAAATTTTCATGCAATGTTCCATGTGATGTCAATGGTAATGAAAAGTTGATAAATGCAAACCATATATAAAAGGAAAATTTGAAAAAATTAGGAAATTTTTAAAAAATTTCCAAAATAAACATTTAAAAATTTTAATTCCCAAAGGAAGGGTCAACTAAAATCAAACATCTTTATTCGAAATTAATAACAATGAATGATGTGAAATTTATTTTAGCAGCAAGCGCATGATGTACATATAGTTAACATGTTGATCTTAGGAAAACTAGTAAATTAAATTGCCTAATTCTAGTTCTCACGCGATGCAAAGCAAAATTTGTGACTGGAATTTATCTACAAATACTCAAATTATAGGTTTAAATGAAGCAAATATATCACTAAAATAAACAAAGATAGAAAATTTGAGGTTTAAACAATAATAAAAGAGTTTGGGATATCAGGAATCATCGAATTATCGTATGAAGATCAATTATTCTTCAAATTATATGAAATTAAATCTTTAATATGTTTCAAAATGATCTAATTAATCTTGATCTTCCGCTGTACAGATTAATATCTTTTAGGACCTTACCAATTTTAATTCTCAAACTTCCGTTTTATTAGCTAAATTAGTATAATTTAACCTAAATGTACCTCAATCTTGAATATTTCTTAAACTCAAACTTTCGTTTTATTGAAAAGGTTAACAAAGATATTTAAAAATTCCTATTTGCCACGGGATAAATTAAGCCACAAATCCATTTCGTCCTTCATCATCATCATCCAACCCAGTGTATCCCGCTCATAGAAAACTATGGGCAGGGTCTGGGGAAAATTAGTAAACCTTGAGTCGAAAGTTTAGCTCCAAAAATTGCCATTAATTTTCTTTAACCTCTTAAATCATTTCTCCTTCCAACTTAGCACTATATAAGTGTTCTGTAATATACTTGGTTTGCTCTAAGGTAGAAATTACTTCATTTTATGTGTTTTCTTTTTCATTTTAGGGTTTAATCTAATTATTTATGTTCATTTAAATGTAGGTTTTGTATTTGCAATTTAATACTCCACTAGTTCATCTTTAGCTGACTAAGGTACTTATTATTTGATTTTAGTACTTATTTTTTTTTTTTTTGAAGTATAATTGGTGATGGTGAAATATAGTTGTCCATGATTGAAGTACTTTAATTAATTTTGTTAATGGAATTAAAACTTATTGTTTATGTGTAGTGTACTTATTTTTGTCATGAACTTGATAATAATGGTGATTTTATGTATTTGTGTAGATATGGAATCATATCGTGTGACTATACTATGTTTTTGGAATGGTGAAATTCAAACAAGTAACAAGAATGTTGAGTATATTGGTGGTAAACATAAACTCTTTGTATGCAACTCAAACATGGATTTGAATGAGTTAAAACTTCATATATGTTCTAGGATTGGAATTGACTCAACAACAAGTACTGTAAGTATAAGTTTTAAATATGGGATGAGTGGACAATTCTTAGCGTATTCTATTGAGGATGAGGATGCATTAGAGGCTATGTGGGAGTATTCGAAGTCTACCCCTATTCCCTCTTTGGAGTTGTATGTAGAAGAGGTGCCCTTAAGGAATCGAGATGTGAATATAGTAGATCAAGATCAAGTGTTGAATGTAACTTCTACTCCTTCCCCTGCGCCGATGCCTTTTTTAACCAAAGAAACTCAAAATCTCTCTACTCCTTATGAACCTCCTCAAGTGCAAGTTTCAAATGACATGAGGGTTAACTTGGGAGCAACAAATGAGGGGATATCTTGGGAGTCTGATAATGATAGTAATGAATTTGTTGATGCTCAATCTGAGGACGATGTGAGGGTGGATGAGGATGCTTTAGGCAATGACTCGACTCCAGGCAACATTCCTACAATTGTTCCTCCTACACCTTATGCTCTAGTTCCCCCTTTAGATGAAAATATAGAGGACAATTCTTGGAGGTCTTGGGCTTGTGAAAGCACTTTCACCGAAGAAGGGGAGTTCCAAAAGGATCAGGTGTTTGATAATAAGGAGTCTTTGTTGGAAGTTGTTAGATTATATCATATACGTAGAAATGTGGAGTATAGAACTGAGACTTCCAACCAAACTGTCATTTCATTGAAGTGTAAAAGGGGATGTTCTTGGAAACTAAGGGCTAGAAAAAATAATTATTCATCTGCATGGCACATTGTAACTTACAAAGGGAAGCATGACTCTTGTGTAATAGGTAGTGACAATGTGTCAGCTGGGCACATCCATTTGACATCCTCTGTAATAAACAATTTGATAAGAAACAATGTTGTTCAGGACCCATCAATTAAGGTCTCTATGGTGCAACAAATGGTGAAAGACCGATTTGGCATAGATGTGACTTATAAGTTGGCATGGTGTGCAAAGCAACAAGCCCTTCAGTCCATCTACGGTTCATGGGAAGACTCGTATCCTCTCCTTCCACGCTTCTTGAAAGCAATGCAGCATTCTAACCCAGGGACAGTAGTGGAGTGGTTTTTCAAGGAAGACAATGATGTTAGTTTGTCCGTTCGTAGTAATACTAGAACCTTCCAACGGGTGTTTTGGGCTTTTAAACCTAGCATTGAGGGGTTTAAGTATTGTAAACCTCTTATCGCCATTGATGGCACACACTTGTATGGTAAGTATTGTCATACCTTATTGACTGCGATTGCCCAAGATGGTAACAAGGGAATGTTTCCACTTGCCTTTGCTTTGGTAGAAAAGGACTGCATAGCTGCATGGTCTTGGTTTATGGCTTGTATTCGTAAACATGTGACGCAGAGAATGGGCTTATGTATTATTTCTGATAGACATGCGGGCATTCTAACGGCCATGGAAGAGCCAGAATGGCAACCTCCTCATGCCTACCATAGGTTTTGCATACGTCATTTGCTTAGTAACTTTAACCGTCATATTGGTGATGTGAATTTGAAGAAGTTGTTCGGTAGAACTGCAATACAAGCACAACCACCTAAGGTAATCGAAGGCTTGAGGGAAATTGGCGCTATGAAGCGAGAGGCAGTTTTTTGGATTGATCAAGTGGGTGAAATGTCTAAATGGTCCTTGTGTCATGACGGGGGTCATAGGTATGGTGCTACTAACACTAACTTAGCTGAAGTCTTCAACACTGTGATGAAGGGTATACGTTTCTTGCCTATGACTACACTTGTTGAGTTCTCCTTCTATCGCGTTAATGATTACTTTGTTAAAATGCGTGAAAGTGCAAGTGAATGGATAACTAGGGGACACATGTACACCTCGCACGCAACAAAAATTATCACACGCAACACTGAGAAGGCCAACTTCCATGAGATTATTGCATTCGACGATGGACGAGGTATTTTCCAAGTTAAGACTGGGCAGGGAAATAGAGGATCATCCAAGGGAGGTAAGATACAAATTGTGGACTTGGGAGAGAAGAAATGCACATGTAAGAAACTGGAGATATACCACTTACCTTGTTCTCATGTTCTTGCTGTATGCATCAAAAGAGATTTATCATATGAGCGGTTTGTGGACCCTTGTTACACAACTGAGAGTTATGCAAGTACATATAGATCTTGTTTCATACCATTGATTGATAAGAGGGCATGGCCTCAATACTCTGATTTTGAATTGCGACACGATCCAAATCAAATTCGTGGAGTAGGAAGACCTAAGTTTAAGAGGGTTACCAACGAAATGGATGAAGGGATCACAGCTTAGAGCTGTAGATTATATGTCGTTGTTCTTCTCTATCACCCGTCAATGAATAACTCCACGGTATTCTTCCAAAATTAAAAATTTAATCTACTATTTTCATTAGTTAGAATTATTTTAATTTATTTATGAATACAGGCACAAGGCATGACAGTCGTTATTCACTATAGTCAGGAGAAGCCAGTGAGGGAGATTTTACAGGGCATACTCTTAGGGCCACAATTTTGGAGGATATTGGACATTTGTATATACTTTGTTTGACTATCGCGAGTGACTCGTTGGCTACATCCTCCTTATGGGTTTTTCCTCCTTAGGCTCTGATTATAATTGTAATGGGCGGGATACACTAGGTAAGATGGTGATGGTGATGGTGATGGTGATGATATCTTTATTTTGTTTATTATATTGTCAATCATTGACTTATGAATGCTCATAACTTTCACCAATAAATCAATCCACCATAAATCATGCATTGGCCTATTACGGCTTAGTTTAGCTTAGAATGGTATATTTAATTTAATTGAATCAAACAAACAATCGAAATAAAATAGGAGAGTATTGTCAAAAATGTGACAATTTTATTAAAAATGCAACCATTGCAATGCAAAATATATAGTTTATTAAAGAAATTAGAACATTATACATGTTTATTAAACTTTTTGATTATTTTTTCGTCTTTTCCCACCTATATGTTGCTACTTTGGTTGATTTTGGATGAAATGAAACATGCCATTTGTGTATATACAGTACACTTGTAAAAATAAACACTAAAAAAATTCGTTATAAACATAACAAAAAAGTAATAAACATAACAAAAAAAGTAATAAAAAAGTTCTCTTATGTTCGTTGTTAACAATTAACTTGGTCAAACCAGGTCAAAACTCTATTTGATGATAGTAACCCCGAAGAAAGTTTAACTTTGTTTGACTAGGTCTATTTTATTTGCTGTTACAAATAGCGAATATAATTAATTGGCTTTTTTAATATTTTTTTACTAATAATGTTTGTTTGCTATTAATAACAACAAACATAATTTAAATTTTAAACCATAGTTTCGGACTGAGAGACACTTATATCAGAAAACAAATTTATTCAAAGCTTACTTTGGGAATAAAAAAGGCTTATTTTATCCAAATTGTCATATTAAAGTAGGGCTTTTAAAGAACTTTTAAATTAATTTAAATAAAGAATTGAAAATTTTTGCTTTTTTAGAAATTAACTCTCAAATAAGTTTTTTAAATCATTGACTACGCCTTATTTGCTGTTGATAACAAACAAGAAGAAAAGTCGGTCAAAATGACAACAAATTTATGTTCATTACTGTTAGTAGCGAACAAGTATTCATTATAATTTTTTTATCAAATAGTCATAATTTTAAACAGTTATAAAATTGTATGTATCACTTGTTAGCCGTTGGTAACATCGAACAAGTGGGTATATAATTTTTTTTAACAAAGTCTGACCGTGGACTCGGGCATGGTGATTGGACACTTATTTTCAAAATTAGTTTCTAAACTTTAGTTTTATTTTTTTAATTAAAATTGGATGATATAATTCAAAATTATATTTTAAAACTGGTTCGGCTATCACCCACGAATAATCAACATTTGTATGATATTATCTGCTTTGGACTTAGCTATAGCGCTTTGGTTTTGTGCGCTTTTACAAAAGACCTGAGATATGGAATTGGATTACTTATATATTTATTGATTATTTATTTTCTACTTATAATGAGAACAATAACTACTCAAGAACAAATCAAATTAATATTCATTAGAAAAATGTATTTATTAAATCTCTAATTGGTTTAGCATAGAAAAATAAAACGCTGAACGTTAATACAAAGCTAAAAGTAAAAAAAAATTGGTGAAAATAAGTATACATTGGTATTTGTGAAATATACATTAAAATTATAAGATAATTCTATTTTAGGAAAGTTTTATCTTCTCAAATAATTTGTTATTTTAAATAATGCTTACAATGGCTTTGATTATACCTTGATTCTTTAATAAAAATCAAAATTACATATGAAAGATATCATTAGTTTTAATTCATATTAGAGAAAATTCTAATATTATGCTTATGTGACCAATGGTAAGTCACACATTTTGAGATAAACAAAAAGAAAAAATACTTTGTATTTCTAATTCAAGATTAAAATTATATAAATAATTAAGTAATGTCATATCAGACTAAAAAGTTATAAATTTAAAAGAAAAAGAGAAAGTATTGTATTTTTAACACTTTTTGGAATTGATAAGCATGAATCTTAAACAAAATAAATTCTCTCTCTCAAAAAAAATCACAAAAAAAAAACCTTAAAGCTCTTCTTTAACAAAGGAGTGCCAATACCAATGTTGTTTCCAAACAACATGCATAGAATCCAAAGGAATACCCTTTGTTTCCGGCACAAAAAGGGCTACAAATATGGTCATTATAGCTATCCACCCTGCATGGAAGAAGAACACACCATATTTGAAGTGGCAAAGCATTGCCAAAAATGTTTGTGAAAGTGTAAAACTTATTGCAAAATTCATTGCAACACTTATGCTTTGTCCTGTTGGCCTTATCTTCATTGGGAAGATTTCACTTGGTACTAGCCAACTTAAGGGACCCCATGACCAACCGAAACCAGCTGCGTATATGCACATTAGCACTAATACTAACGCTGCGTTTCCTTTCGATATGTGCTCCGTTCCTGATACGCCTGTTGCGACTATTAGGACTGATGCCACCGCTATCTGCAACAGGATTCGTAAGTGTTAGGATTTATGATGATCAGATGTATATGTCGAGGAACCAACTCAATTAAAAGTAAACTTGGGTAACCTGATAACCTGCTATAGTAGGTAATTCACCACAAAAGTAAACTGAAAATCAATGTAAATTAACCGCACCCAAATAAAATTACCTGACAAACAAACATTTGAACACCGCCTTCAAGAAACAAGAATCTTCGACCAAATCGATCAACCAAAAACGTAGACACCATAATCGAACTGATATTAACCGCACCCAAAATGATTGCAGCGATCAAAGCAGAGTCACTCCCAAACCCAACAGATTGAAACAACACGGGTGCATAAAACGCAATCACATGAATCCCGGTTATCTGCTGAAAGAAAGGGATCAACAAAGCCATCACTAAATGTGGTCTATATTTCCTCTCAAATATGCTCTTAAACGGCTCTTGGTTAGCTGATTGAGCGAGCTGTGTAGCCCTAACGAGCTCATCGAACTCAGCCTTCACGTCTACATTATCACCTCGTGCCTTCACTAACGATTTCTCAGCTTCTTCGAGCTTACCTCGTTCAACCAAACTGCTAGGAGTGTCTCGGATGATCAGAGCTCCGACAGTCATTACGAGTGCAGGGACTATAGCAAGGCCTAAGGATAGACGCCAACCCCAGGGTTTCCTTGCTGCAGCGTAGTTTATGCAGTTGGCTAGAAGTACTCCTATGCCTATAAAGAACTGAAACCCACTTGTGAATGCTCCTCTCCACTTTGAGGGTGCTACTTCTGATAGGTACACTGGTGTTGCCTGTGTCATGAAAGTATTGTTGCCCGTTAGATAATTGGTGGGCGCGTTTGGTAAATGGCTTTTTATTTCATTGGCGTTTTGATTGGCTTTTAGTTTTTGATTTCGGGTTGTTTGGTTGGTGGAACAGTTAGAAATAGTATTTGGTAAATTGATTTTCAAGTTAGTTAAAAAGTTGGTTTTTAAGTCATAACTAAAAATCTATTAGGAGTACTTGTCTTATTACCTTATCTTTTTGCTTTATACTTACTTTTTCTATTATAAACAACAACTGTCAATATTTATTTTTACCAAACACTTTGTAATAAGTGGCTTAAACAATTGGTTTATGGCTTTATACTACCTAATCAATTAATACTTTCAGCTTGTCAAACCAGCCAACAACTTCAGCTAATAGTCATTTGTCAAACAGACCCATTACATTACAACCATGAAATCCTATAAAAAAAAGGGTGTTTGGCTCATCTACGCCAAACTATTTAACATCCCCTATACCATTTAGTGAATAAATGAAAATTGAACTTGAAAACCAATTATTTCACTTACATGTTAGATTACTGGTATAGAGTGTTTGTCACTTTCCCTCACCCAAGCTCTATTTACAAACGGAATATTGGGTTGATGATAAGGATGACATGTCAGATTACGAATACATGGTCTAGGAGATGTTACATATATTGGCGTAGAGGATCCGAACTCTATGAAAAGAACATGAAAACATAGATAGTGCAAACCTGATTTGTAAACCCAACTCCAAATCCCAACAAAATGCGACCAATGATGAGCATAGCAACATTTTGGGCAGCACCATTGAGTACAGAGCCAAGAAGGAAGGTGCAGCCACCAAGCACCATGGTGAACTTGCGGCCGAACTTGGAGGTAATACGGCTGGCTACAAGTGAAGCCATTAAACCAGCAATGTAGAGGGAGGATGTGAAGGATGTCAACAATTGGCTATCATACATGCAGTACATATTTGTGTTGACATCTCCTGACTTCTTCAATACTGATGGGAAAAACTTTTTTAAGAATGGCACCATTGTGGTTACTCCCCCTGAGACAAATGTTAGGAACATAATTAAGTAATGCAAATTTATAATTGAGATCATCTCTGTTAGGCTGATTCACGTATATTTAATGTGTTTTAACGTGATTAACTATAAAATTAAGCTAATTATATGGGCTCGTTTATAGTGATATGATCTAAGTAATGTTTTATTCAGGAAATTTTATAAAGATCTAGTAACGTTGTAACATTTGTGGAGTATTCGTAGTAGATCAAAGGTACTTGCTCCTTTCTATAACACGAATCTAAAAACTTTTTAAGATTTAATTATCGTTTGCGTTTTCCGTTCATGGAAAAATGTTTTCCTTGAAAATGTTTGTATGTAAAACCAAACATCTCCGAGTTAACCAGTATTATTCGTTTTGTTTCATTGAATTTGTAACATCTACACTATGCTTGGGTAACAACTTTAAAAAGAAAAGAACGAAGGAGAAAGGGAAGGGGAAGAAAACCAACTCTTGTTTGTTTAGGAGGTAAGTAAAAGAAAAGAAATGGAGAAACTTCTCCCTCTAAATATTTCTATATTTTGAGAGATTGAAACTTTGACAAAAATTATTAATCTAGTCCCTCCCCTCCAAAACGCATCACTCACATTTTGTTACCTAAGTCCATCATCCCCATTAAACTCTCCCCTTCCTTCGCTCAATTTCTTTCCATTCAAACCCACTTTTAAATTTACCTTGTGAGAGCTTTATAAAAGATATGGCGCAAACACAGTGAGACAAAGAAAATTTATGATTTTGAAAAGTGTTATCTTATACATATTGTATAATGGATACATTAAGATGAATCTAACGAGATTTCACATTAATATATTATATGTTTTATATATATCTAAAAACCTGTAGTCAAACTTTTCTTTCTTTAAGTGAAATATATTAAATGGGAAAAACATTAGAAAACGAGAAAGTATAACTTTCAATATACAAATGGAGTAATGATTAGGAAAATTTGCTCAAAATAATCCCAACAATCACCCGTTGGCCAAAGATAATTCTAACTATCAATTATTTTTTAATAATCCCAACTATTCTCATTATTTGTAGAAAACATACCCACCTCCCTTTTAACAGACTGCGATAGGTAACCTTTCCACTTTTTTCTTTCTTTTTAGATCAAAAAAAGAAGGGGAAAGGTTAAATTTTGAACAGTTAAGTAAAAAAAAAGTGGAAAACTTACTTGTTCCAGCCGATAACAAGGGGTGGATATGTTTTCAACAAATTATGAGAATAGTTGGGATTATTAAAAAATAATTGATAGTTGGAATTATTTTGGTCAACGAATAATAATTGGGATTATTTTGAGCAAATTTTCCTAATGATTAAAAGTCAATCAGGAAGTGAATAGTTGGTATTGCAATTAGATTGCAGTTAAGTTTCAATAAATGACGTTCTACTTTTAGTATAATGATATGCTCATAAGTCATAACCAATAAGATGCAGTGCTCCTTTACATAATTGTGATCTCAAGAAGTCTAATGAATGAAAAGTGGTTGCCAAACGCAAAAAATACTCCCACAGTAATTGTCCCATTTTCTTATTTGGTAAATTTATATTACGTGTCTTATTTTCTTTTTTGTCAATGATTTTTTTTACCGAAGTACCCCATGTTCACACAAGTAATGACCAAATACTCTCACTTTTACTACTTATAATACTCCAACTACCACATTTACAATTAATTTAATCAATTAAAAAACTCCAACTACCATTTTTTGGTAAACTTCATCTCACTCTTGATATCCGTGTCCAACCAAATATAACAATTACTCTGAATAGGAGGGAGTAGTATCTCAATAGTAAATTACTCCTTTTGTTTCATTTTGTACTTCTCGTTTACTTTTTGCACAGATTTCAAAGCAAATATCAAACTTTAATATCTCTAAGTGTACATGATAAAAAATTATAAAAAGTCCATAATATAAAAGTATATATTAAGACGAATCTTCTAAATGTGCGTCAAAAACATTAATCAAATTTCTCTCTCCTTAGAGTGAAATATTTCAAATGAGAAAAACATTAGAGGATAGAGAGAGTAGTAAACAAAATAAATTGATAAAAATAATATATAATA
This sequence comes from Amaranthus cruentus, assembly GCA_019425755.1. Lineage (NCBI taxonomy): Eukaryota > Viridiplantae > Streptophyta > Magnoliopsida > Caryophyllales > Amaranthaceae > Amaranthus > Amaranthus cruentus. The sequence goes on from CM033455.1 coordinate 5,901,355, forward strand.
TATTTTAACGTCTAATTTAATAATAAATTTAAAACTTTATACTATATCAGGTATTATAATTAATACTTGAGGAGTCTATTAACAAAATATAAATTATAATAGATCTCCATTACGTGTAAACCATGTAACACAACTAACCATGATGAATGAGTATTGCAACTCAAACTGAAATTATAACCAACGCAACTATAGTGATATAATGATTCGGTCTTTTTTTTTTGTCTACTTTGTTTTGCACAATTTTCTTTCACACATTACTTGCCAATCATTAAATCATAGTCAATTATTTTTACCCTTTTCTTATTCTTTTTCTTTTATATGATTATTTTCATTGGTGGAAAAACATTAAAATAAAAAATTAATATTAATAATTCAATCTTTTACTCGTACGCTGTAAAAATTTCACCTTTACATTATTTTAATAAGCCAACATTCATCTTTCAACCGTGAAATTATTACGTGAAAAGTTCAATTATTAATGTCAATTTTTTTCATTAAATTAAGAAGATGATACTTTAAAATATGAATTCTTTTAGTTGGATTAATTTTAACCTCTCCAATTATAGGTAAAGGTGAAGGACACTTCGAGTATTCCACACAAGGCAGGGTTTAGGAGAGGTTTTTTTCCTAAAAGATACGAACAAATCATACTTGTTCCCTTCAAAAAGAAAGCTAGTAACTAGGATACACACAGTTAAGAAACTCCCATCTATACCTACGTTCAATAGGGGTCGAACCTCAAATCTCTTCATTATCTTATTGGTAATTGGAGTGATGATAAGACTAACCAGAGTGTACCTGAAATGCCAATATCATAGCCAAAAATGAGGCCACCAGAGGCAGCAACGATGCATGTTAAGACGACTGCAACAGTTATCCGACCACTAAAGTGACCTCTCGCTTCGCCTTCTCCAACTACACTTCCAGCCATTTTCTTCTTCTTCTTGTGATCAGCTACTCACTAGCTAAGAAGAATAAGAATAAAGGGTTAGATATTTGGATTAATATATAAAAAGCAGACAATTTCTTTATTAAGACCATTTCACCGGCCGTGAGACAGCTGATCTAATTTTAAATTTCTTAAATTTTAATGACAATTTTTTTTATCTAGTTAACTCTTACGTATGTGTAACTTTAAACTACTTATATGGGCCCGTATCATGGTTAAACAGTCTCATGCAATACTTACCGAAGAAGCATGTAAATTAGAGTTCTTTGGACCTTAATAAAAAGTAAGGAATGCACAAGAACTACGTTGTAGTCGACCTGTGCCTTTAATTTGCAATTGCACCACTTTATATTTGAATTTATCTTATTAATTTTGCATTCTTTTTTATTTAATAATGGTTGAAATCTTTTTTTTTTAAATTCAATCACAGCTCTTTATCTTAACCATTTAAATCTACTATTTACTTGTTTATTTTTCTATTTATTTTTCCTCTATAATAAATTTCGCTCATATTACAACCAGTATAAAATAAGAACGAAAGAGAGTATTAATTTTTGTATGGTGCCAGTCCACTATATGTTGAGTAGTTGCTACTTACAACTAGTAGTTACATATCTATATCACCCATTCGTTTACAACTTTATTTGATCATCTCATCAATATGATATTTTGTGATTCATCTATTCATGATCACCCAAAACTTCTTATTTTAATTATTGCTCTCAAGAGTATAATTACCACATTGACGAATGTGTTTAAATAGAACACTTGGACTAAATAATTTTTGTTTTAATTTAAAAAATGAGAAGTTTCTTTATATGAAAATGAACTTTATTGTAATCAATAAAAGATATATATCTTTTCTTGACACTACAACAAATTTAGCTTTTTGCGACATTGGATTTAGTGGCATTAAAAAAATGCCACTAATTTATAAGTGTAATAATTATTGATTTTTATTTTAAGTTCCACCATAAAGTGATTAAGCAATATTTAATTTGGTCTTTAGTGGCATATGTAATTGTCACTATAGTCTATAGTGGCATTTGTGAGAAATGTAACTAGATCCTATGTCGCTAAAAGCTTTAGTGTGACTTTTTAATATGCTGCTAAAAGATCTAATAAATATCACTAAATCCTCTATATGCACTGTAAGAAATTAGAAATAGCGACATTTAAATTAAATATCGCTAAATATATCCCACTAAAAGCAAATTATATTGTAGTGTAATTGTTAAAATAGTTGTGGAATATGGGTAAGTAAAAAATATGGTTAAAACGTAAAGCATAAAGATAATAGACTTTAGACAAAAAAGGGGTAACAAATGATCATATTATGATATACGATTATCATCCCAATGTATTTTGTTAATAGGAAACTATAATCAGGGAAGAATAAAATATCACAATTCATACATATATAGATAATTGTGGAAACTATGATATATCTAAAGGTAAAAACAAAACTCTCCTTTGTAAGATTTTGGATCTAGTAATGATTTATTTGTCTAAACTAAACTAAATCATTTCCTCAAGATCTAAATATAATCAAATATAACGAATCACAAACTTGTCTATGAGATCCGTCCCAAACATATTTTAAGATTGTATTACTACGATCTATCACAAGAGTACCTAACGTAATGATGAATTGCATACAAGAAATTAGATCGTCGTATATACCTGTTTCGACACAATTTTCGACAACGAACAGCTTTGTATTATAGATGATCTGAAGGGTATAGGAGCACAAACAACACTTCTTCTAGTAGATTGCACATACACCTTAAATCGGATCGTATGATCAAGAAGAATTTCTATCAATCGTAGGGAAATGTAAATGCGAATTCTAAGTTTATACACGATCAAAGGACAAAGAACAATAGGCGCAAGGGAATGTGATTAGTGTCACACTCTCCTACTCCTTATCAAAGTGACTCTTTAACTACTATACTTGAGCCTTTTATAATACACAAATTCTTATGAGAGACGGTCTCTTTGAGAGACCATCTTTAATTGGGTTGCCTATTAGGGAAAATGTAGAGTAAATATAGGCAATAAGCTTTAATGGATTGGACTCTCGTCTCTAAAAAAAACGGTCTCTCAGGAGACTGTCACCGTCTGTTTATAATAACCTATTAATTTTTTAATTTTTGGTATAGGATATGTTGAAGAAAGTTGAGGCTAGGAAAAGGGGCAATACAAAACATTCCCAGAATATATGTTCCAAATAAAACAAAAGTAATTTTTAATTGTTTTATTTTATTAACTTTTTGGTATCGGGTAGGTGGAAAGAAGTTGAGGCCTAGGGAGGTAGAAACAAGAATCAAAACCATAATATTATCATAGAAGAGTGGTATATGTTCTAACTGAGACAAAACTCAATTCTCATAAAATTAATTAAATTTAATTAATTACAAATAATTATGTAATTTAGACTTCAATCAAATTATATTATTAACATTATAACATGACAATGTAATAAATAGATCGTGTGACATATTAATACATGAACCAAATTTATTAAGAAATAATCATCAAATTAAGTATGATTAACAAAAATAAAGGTTGGACCTACATTTTAAGACCTCTAGTAATAATTAACAAAGCATATTTGTTTTTCTAGTAATAGTGGTTGCCGTGTGATTAGCTCCATAGTCACTTAATTACTTTAATTATGGACCATTTTTTGTCTTTTGCCAAATTGATCTATTCTATAACCATTAACAATGGAAAGAAAATAGCATCCCCTTTGTTTAGCTTTTTACTAAGAAAAGAAAATAATCAAAAAGTAGGAAAGAATGGCTCCTAATTATTTTCTTTGCCATGTACGTACTAGGAGAGCTAGTAAAAATTACTATTCCCCAAACTTACTTTTTAACCAATAAAATATTGTAGTAACTGAATGGTATCTTTTATACATATGAATAATGTAGACCAGAGATAAAATTCACCGTTTTTCTTTAGTATTTTCTTTCAAAGGATTGCAGATATGGATTGTCCGTCACCTTCCCTCACTCAGACTCCGTTTTCGCGCGGAATAATGGATTGATAATGATGATGATTAACTGAAATTCAGGATGAATTCTTCAACAAAGCATGCTATTACAATGACTAGTAGAAGTATAATACAATCATGTACCCAAATTTTCTAGAGGTGTTCACTACAAATGGCATTTAGGTTGATTTTGACCTTAATTTGACTTTAAAAATAAATTTAAAATGATGTAAAAACTAACGTAAACATCAGGATTGGAGGCAAATAGGCCTCTATGGGTCATCTGACCCCACTTGACTCGTTTGAATCTTGAAAATATTTGTATAGTGGTTATATAATAAAGAAAAATAATATTAAAACGTAATATTGAACCCGTTTAACATATAAATAACATGAAAGAGTATCTAACATTGAAGCTAGTATACAGTTATATACAGTGACATTTATCAATTTATTTGAATGAGTATAAATATATAATTTACAATGACTTTTTTATGTTGGATATAACTAATGGTATGTGCGCATATAATTTATAAATTTTCCTAGAACATTATATTTTTGGCACAAATTCTAATGTTGACGACATTTATTTACATCGGTGGCGGCTGATCCTGAAAAATGTCAATCAGTTAAAAAAAATAGCTCATTGAACGTTTTTACTAAGACAATTGTCCATGCTTGACTTTCATACAATGCTGCAGAACTCGATCTTAATAGTCTTCAATTTCACTTTTAAAAACTCACACTAACCAGTGAAAATTGTCCATGTAATTTGATGAATTAATTCAATCTTCGATGTCTCTATGTGTAAATAAAATTTGTATTGAGTCATATAAAACAAGATCTTACGTGACTTTGTTTTAACTTATACATTAAAAATAATTAAATAAAATTTATTAATGAATAATGTAAATTTTCCATGTAGTAAATATTTTGTAAATTTTCTATGTAGTAAATATTTTGTTACGGAGGAAAATAGCTTGAATTAGGAAATGATAATAGAGGACGACCATTTGCATAATTGCATCCTAAGTCCTTACTAAATAAAGCATCGTGATACGTATGGTGTCTTTACCAATCCATCCAACACTATCCTTTACTATTAAATATTAATAATCCATTTTAAAAATATTAAATATTTAAATATTGTCAATTGACAATATTAAATAAACTATATTAACCACTGGATTTTTCATCACGATGAAAGTCTTTAACGACTAAAAAGTTTTATACTTCCTCCGTTTCATTATACTTGCTATATTTTTCTTTTTGTGCAGTCCAATGCATTATTTTGATCGTTTATATATTGAATTATATACATCTAAAAATTATTAAAAAATTAATATTATGATAGTATACGATTAGACGATTCAAACAAGTTCCAACTTGACTATTTTTTCTTACACATTAACCGTAATATATAAAATAAGCTTGAACAATAAATAGTGTCAATAATGAAAATTTAGCGAGTATTGCAGAACGAAGGAAGTATGTATGTAAGGCATTCAAGGGGTGTGTTAGAAAAGATTTGTAAGTTATAATCAACTACTGAAAATAGTATAGGAATAGTACGTATGCATTGCACTATAAATGTGATGCTTCTACATTATTATTGAAGAGTTAAGAATATCAGTATAACAATACAGTATCAAATTTTCTACTACTGTTCGAGTAAGAGTCGATCCATCAAAATTTGTGCAATTAAAGAAATCTGTTATTGAACTCATAATTAAGTAGATTTGATGCACATAATACATTAAAATTTCATGAATTTTGGTTAAAATTAACATAGGGAAATACTTGGGAAAAAAAAAACATTGGCCGGTAAAAGAAAAATATATGATTGTTGCTACCCAACTGCTGTCGCGCAGGCTCGTTGGTGAAGGTGATATGGCTTCTAGGAGCTGTATGACGCTGATTGAAGAAATTGAACACATACAAAAGAAAAAAATTTTAGGGTACAATTGATTCACATGATTTGGAAGGGTAGAATACTTACTCGAAGTGGAAAAAAAATGATCCTTCTATCAAAGTCACGTATTTTTCCGACAACAAAAAAACTAAAAAAGCAATTCGAATCAATTTGTTTAAAGGCTAATAACTAATAAGTACCCCTAAGAATTCGAAATTTATACTTGAATCCAATAATACTAATTTTTTCTTATTTTCCTATAACAATATTAACTTTTAACTAACTATGAATAATACTAATTTTTTCTTATTTTCCTATAACAATATTAACTTTTAACTAACTATGAATATTACCAAATTAAAGGGTATTTTTCTAGAATACATCTAACATTAAAAATCAAACTATAGCAGATTACATGACTAATCAATTAGTAAATTAGCTAATAAATTAACGTTGTATTATTCATGAAAAAAACCCACCAAAGTTCATACTATTCATGGTAAATCAAAAGTTGGTATTATTATGGGCAAAATAAACGAAAGGTTGTATTTCAATAATATTTCCACTTGCAAATACACAGACAAAAAACAGGCATCACAGCTGAAGTTAAGTTTTCGTTTCAAGACATTTAGGGAGGAATTGGCAATTAAATGTCGATGTGTTGGCTTTTTAAGCTAGCAGAATAAGTCAACTGTTTAAGATGTTGGCTAAGTCAACCAAAAAAATGGATAGAAAGAAATAGAGGGAAATCAAGGGAATGAATTTGAAAGGAAGATGCATCTTCCTCCTTAGTACTTACCTCATTCCTTGTCTTCCCCTTCTTTCCAATTTGCTATTCAAACATGGTATTATAAGAAAATTGCTATAGAAAAAAATAACAATGAAATCATGATTTGAAAGAATATAATGAAAGCTTTAAGTTCAGACCTCCCAAAAAGATCAGAATTGAAGTGGTTTTGCTCGGCATGTCAATCACAGCAACCAAACTAAAAACTCGTAAACTTGTAAACTACCATTTTGTCAGCAAACAATTTTAGTCCGGTGCAAAAATCAGCAAGCAGGTCAAAAGAAGGTATTTAGGATCGACTGCAAAAAGATAAGCTACAAATCCGGTGCTACCAGCAGCAACTGCAGCACTATACGACCTACATATGAATTTGCTTGCCATTTTGTCATCTACAGCCACATCGGATTCACATGAACCACTACAGTCAAGAGCTCAGACCCAATAACAAAAATGCAAAACAAATTTAAACTGATGTAGTATGTTGCAAGCAGAGCTAACAGAAATCCCATTAAGACTTACTCATAATCAGGAGAAAGATTTAAGCAGTAAATCAGGAACCAACAGCAGCATTAGCAGGCATAATTGTCTAATGAGTGTATTCCTATCCCTCAGCCGCGGCCAGAGCAACGAGCTCAGGTTCACAGCCACAGGTACTATAGCATAAAGCGGGAAGTCAAAGAAAGCAGCCGTGTTCAGCTACCCAAGTTCACGAACACCAAAAATACAAGCAACAAATCAGGCGCGCAGCTACAGCAACGAGCTCATGTGCTCAGCTACAGCCGCAACCATACATGCTGAGATATAGTGAAAAGGATTAGATCATACTTTGACCTCAGAACCTTTTAGAAACTAGTCGTTCCCAGAACAAAGCTACTGAGGACATGCAAAGAGATAAGTATCAACTAAGAACACACCAAATAAACAAGATAATGTACTTGCTGACCTTCCACGGCATACAAACAGTAGGAAGGATGCTACGGTCAAAGTCAAAAAATCTTGTAACACATTCCGTGTGAAAATGAATACAAAACACCATCACTCATCCCGTAGCCCAAGAACAAAATCATGATATCAAGAGAAAAGCAAACAAGAGCACACTTCCAAAATCATTCTAAGCTAGGGCGCTAGAGCCAAGGCTAATAAAAGAAATGAGACCAGAACTTCAGAATCATCATTTATGTCAACAAGAGAAAAGCCGGTAAGGTATCTTACGATAAAAACACATAAGAAAGAACTGTAAAGGATAAATAATTATCATAATAGGCACGACGAATACTAACTAGCAAAACAATAGTGCAAAATAAGACAAGATATTTTCAAGACCGAAAGCCCATCCAACAATCTTAAGTTCTACAACAAACTGGCAATAACAACAGGACCATACCAAAGTTCAATGGAGCATGAAGTTCAACTAACGAAAGTTTTTAGCTTTCGACCAAAGCTTTCATTCAAGCCAAGCACAGAACAATAACATGGACATGCAAAAGTTCTTCAGCAGAATGCACGCAAAGAACCAGACGCATTCTGATCAAAACACCAGCCACGTACTGCAAGAATTAGCTGATTACTCCTGAAAATACAAAAGTATCGTCAAAACTTCCATAAATATTCTTGAACTTACTTAGAAAGCAGAGATATAGCTGAGAACTCACATCTACATCAGACTTGCGAGGAGATTGACTACGCGAATCAACTGGCTTCAGGCGTGGTGATGCACTCCTTGGAGCTGGAGACCGGTCCTCACGAACACGTCCACCAGGACTTTCATCCCTAGGACTTGCTCTTGGTGACGGGCTTCTCTTGGGACTGGGACTGCGTCTACGAGGTGAAGCACTAGCATAATAAACCAGGAAAAATTATCAGAACCTCTACAAGGATTTAACAGAACTCAGCTCGGCGAAGACAGAACAAATACAATACCTTCCACGTGATCGGCTGCGGTTGCGGCTTCGGCTACGGCTACGGCTTCGGCTCCGCCTCTCATCATCATACCTTCCTTTACCATCATCTTTGTGGTCGTTAGGGCTTCTGCTATAGCTCCTACTTCGACGATGGTAGTCTCTGTCTCTCCCACGGTACCTATCAGGTCTATCTCTGCTCCGACTGCGGCTTCTCCTCCTGTAATCTCTGTCCCTATAATCATCCCGATGTCTAGAACTAGAAGAAAATCACACCTCACAACTTTAAAAAAAATTCGGAAACAAGCAGTTCTAAAGAGTACAAAGAAAAGCAAGTGAATTAGAGAGAACTTTGATACTCACCTAGGACGAGGGCTTCTTGATCTTCCTTTTGACTTAACTGGCTCCATTATTTTTCCTTTGTGACTAAAAGGAGAAAACAAAAAACAAAAATGAACAACTTCTTTCAAACACATCCAATTTGACAAGCCAGATGTAAGCATTTACGCTAATTTTTCAAGTGCCTTCACAAAAAAGTACATATCATGCAAAAATGTGATCGAGAAGCGTGCAGAAAACCATATAAATTCGACCGCAAGACACACATATCAATTATCAAACCTACAAGACTTGATTTTTGAAAAAAAAAAAGATTAAGAAACATCTTAAGCACCACACTACATGTCATTTTTGCTCTCCATGCTAATATTTATCACACCATATGTATAGTCCTAAGACTTATTTTCCTATGCAAGGTAGCCAAACAGGCTAAAGAATATAAAACACATTACAATATCCCCAAAATTTGTCAAGTTAAAGAAACGCAATATCATCTAATACCTAATCTTATCTAACCATTTCAAGTTTTTTTCGGAAGAGGTCAATAGCACTATACACTAGCATGGCATCAAGAATCAAGATGCAAGAACACAAATTGCATAGATAGTCAGCTTTTCCAACACAGTTGGCAAAACACTTAGAAAAGACGAGAACCAAATCTTTGCAAGCGACACACCTACACAACCCATATTTTTAAAACATGCTCTACTTAGGCAATTAGTTTCCTATAAGCAGACAAAACCCATTGATTAAACAAATGTATGTGACTCAATAAATTATTTCGACCTGTCTGCGACAAACCCAGCAAGAATAAGAGCATAGAGCATCCAATGAATCATAAAAACTGCTAATGTATCACAATAGTCTCATCCAAATCCAATAGACCAACACTCTACCGCGACGCAAAACTCAGATCAGTCAATCAAACTTCCATCAATTAATAGAAAAACACAAGCACATCCAATTCTGAACTTATGGATATAGATAAACAGCAGATAGTATTGAAATAGAGCAATTCAAGTAAAAAAACAATCAACAAAATATTCTTATAAACTAATAAAATATTCATAATCACTTACATTCTCTCAGCATTAGGACCATACTTAGCAAATTGAACCATAATCTCTCTACCATCAACAACTCTTCCTGAAAAACAAAACCCAATTGGTGGGGTGATTAAAAATATGCCGTATTCAATTAAGAACTAATAGTTGAAATAAGATACTCGAAGAAAGAAGGAAAGAAAGAAAGAAAGAAACCATCAAGCTTTTCGACAGCTTTAGCAGCTTCATCTTGATATTTATAACGCACAAAAGCAAAACCCCGAGATTCGCCAGTTCTAAAAGAAATAAAAGAAGTAAATACTCAAATAAAATCAAAAACCCTAAAAATAAAATTGAAACCTTAAAAATAAAATTGAGTAAATTGATAAAACCGAAACCAACCTGCGGTCACGAGGGATGAAGACATCGACGACTTTGCCATACCTATCGAATAATGGGTACAAATCATCCGCTGTGGTTCCTATCAATGGAAAAAAAGAATCAATAATTGGACAAAAATAATCAAAAAAAATGAAGAAAGAGAGAAAAATACGGAAAGTGATGTTGAGGACGAGGAGAGAGTAGGTGTCTCTAATGTCAGGAGGACCAGATCTTCCGAAGTGCGACATTGTTATTGTTAATGGAGTACGTCTGCGGAAACCTGGGGTTCGGAGTCGGGTAGGGCAAAGGACAACAAAAGGAAGAGATTTGTTGAAAGGATGAGGATGTGGCGAGGTGAACATTGCACAAGACACTCATAATTCCTCCGTTCCATAACTGTTGCTGCATTTTTCATTTTGGAAAATTTCATATTACTTGCTACATTTCCCTTTTTAGTAAAAACTCAATCATTTAAAGTACCTACTCTTATTTTTATCATACTTTATATCTAATTACTCCTGTTTTTCTTTTTCATTTTTCAACAAATAATATTAAAAAATTCCAAAAAAGCAACATTCTACCTACTACTCATCTTTGTACCCATGTAATGGTAGCAAGTAAATCAGAACGGAGGAAGTATAAAAACCAGGAAATTCAATGTGGTAACCCTGAGGTTTTGAGTTTTCCACGTGATAACCATTAGAGTTAGGGTTTTTGTTTGGGGGGAAAAGGTAAAAATTGATGAAATTTAAAATTGTGTATCGTATAAATGGGCGTATAGAAACCTTAAAGCTTCGAAATCAATGTTTGGTAATATTTTGCGCTAAAAGGTCACGGCGGGACAATTTGATAAATCTCAAGGTTGCCGCGGACTTTTTTAAAGTTTCGATTTCGATTACCACGTGGGGGTTTTCCACATTGAATTTCCCTAAAAACTATACTCCTACTAGGGTAAACTAGTTTACTAGGCTTTCTTGATTGGTGAATAGTAAGGTTTCATTATGACTATTTTACCCTTTAAGTTTTTCTGATAGTCCGTCTCTTTGAGAGACGTATTTTAAGTCCAGTCCATTAAAATTTCATGCTTACTTATCGTACTTTTAATGCCTACTTACATTATTTTTAATGCTTACCTATGTTATCATTAATGCCTTCTTTCAATATCGTAAATGTTTACTTATATCACTCTTAATGCCTAGTTACAAAATTTTAGAAGTAATATAATAGACCAGCCCAATAAAGATGGCCTCTTAAAATGACGGTCTCTTTAACAAATTTTTAAAATTCACATGTTAACCTTCAGCTTTCAAGTTTTCCATTTATAGACAAAATGTTAAATTTTTGTTAAATTAAATACTTATTTCGATTGGATTTTGAAATATATGAGCAATTAGGGTGATCACGACGTTTGTTTTTTGAAATATATCGCAAAGTTTACAAAAATCCTTCTCTTTTGTTTACCATGCGGAAAAGTTTGTGATATATTTTGCCATATTACAAAAAACAAACTAATTAGTTTTAGACAAATTTAGGTCAACCATGAGGAAAAATTCTTCTCAATAAATATAGAATAAAGGCTGAGAATTGCAATAAGCTCAAGGTATAAATGGTAACCTTTGGCATGATATATCAGGCATATAATCTTCAATAGTGCAAGCGTTTACTCTCTTATACTTATTGTACTTTACAAAAATCAGAAAACCACTTAGGTTATAATATTGCAACCCAATTTTTGGGTTAAGAAATTTTTAAATGTCGATCAATTTTGCCATATTACAAACTAATTAGTTTTAGACAAATTTAGGCCAACTTTGGATTAGATTAAATAATTTTATCTTATCCTTAAAGGATTTGATCCACCAATAAAAAAATCCCAATCATATGACTATAGATCGACCAATAAAAAAAACCTATAAATACAATTTTAGTGGATCATCAAGTGGAAAACCTAAAGTGATTATTGGTGAAGATGTTATCACGCAGATGACCAAACTTAAATATTTAGAACCAATAATTTAGAGATTTGGGGAGCTTGTTGATGCACTGCACTGAAATCTAGTTGGATGGTTTAAATGGTGAGTAAATGTGGTGTTATGTGATAAGAATTTTCTAATTTATTTAAAAGGTAAATTATAACGAGTTGCAGTCCGACCAAGCTTGGTGTATGGGACGGAAGGTTGGCTAAAAAGTACATATGAGCTTAAGAGGAAAGTAACAAAAATGCGAATGTCAAAGTGGATGTGAGGAGACACCAGGTTAGATAGATTGTGAACTAAGTTTAGGGATCACTTCAACAGGTAATTCATTGTTGTTAAAAGGTAAACATCAAGGTTGTAGTTCGCAAAACCCATAAACATTAGGGCTGTAATTCACAATTAAGTTATAATGATAAGATAATATATATTTTAATATATTTAAGTTTATTTGCAAAATCATACGATTCAACGATTCAATTCTACCTCTGTAAATGATTCTAAGTACAATTCCGATTTTAACAATTTTCTTGCACTCATCTCTACAAAGATGTATGTTAGTTGATTGAGATGGTTTGTACATGAGCAAAGAAAGGTCATGCCGCACCTATGTGAGAAAGGTGAAAAACGTCACGACTGACGAAAAGAGAACTTGTGGTAGGCATAACGAAATATGCGCAAAGAAAGTCAGGAATGAAATGACCAAGTTGCAGCTCTTTGAAGAATTGGCTAATAAGACTATTTGGAGACATTGTAGTTATGTTCCGGATGTAGTATTTTTTTGTTTGAAATAGTCTCGGATATAGTTTTTTTCTTTTCCAGTGGTTTATTTATTATTAAACTTAATTAAGAGTGTTCAAAAATATCCAATTCGAATTATCCAATCCAAGATATCCGTTATCCCATTTTTTAAAAAATCGATAAAATATCCAATTTTTGAAAACCGAATAATTCAAACAGATATCCGATTTTCTACATTTTTAATATTTTTTATTTTTATTTTTAAAATATATAAATATTTTTACATAAATTTTTTGTTATGTTAAATTTACTACAATGTACAATTCTCAGTTATAACTAGGTTGTATAACTCATTTATTGCTAATTAATTTAGACTTTTAAAAACTCATTTATATTTCCAAAATGATTTGTATTCTAAGACTAGAATATAAACATTTTTAATGTTTTAAAAAATAAGCTTAATTAAATAAAGAAAATGAAGTTAGATAAAATATTTATATTTAAGTGAAACAAAATTTAAAAAATTTAAAAATCGTATATCCAATATTTATTCAAGGTGTCTCTCTACAATATTTTTAACATTTTTAAAATCAAACTATAGCAAATTATATGATAAAATCAATTATTAGCTCATTAACTAAAGTTAAAAAAACTAAAGTTATTATGATAGGAAAAAACCCACCTAAATTAGTACTCATGGTTCATCAAAAATTAACATTATTATAGAGGAAATAACGAGAAGTTATATTATTCACATAATTTTTCAACTTCCAAATGCATAGACAAACATAATGAAAGCTGTTAAGTTCAGACCACCCAAAAAGATCAGAATTTGATGTGGTTTTGTTCGGCATGTCAATCATAGCAGCGAAACCAAAAACTTAAAAACTACCATTTTGTCAGCAAACAATTGAAGTACCAAGTAGATAGCAAAAATCAGCAAGCAGGTGAAAAGAAGGAATTTAGTCATCGGCAGCAAATGATAACCTAAAAAATCTGGTGCTACCAGCAGCAACTGCAGCATTATACGACCAACATTTGAATTGCCTATCATTTGACATCTACAGCCACGTCGAGATCACACGAACCACTACTGTCAAGAGCTCAGACCCAATAACAAAAATGCAAAACAAATTTAAATTGTAGTATGTTGCAAGCAGAGCTAACAGAAATCCCATTAAGACTTACTCATAATCAGGAGAAAGATTTAAGCAGTAAATCAGGAACCAACAGCAGCATTAGCAGGCATAATTGTCTAATGAGTGTATTCCTATCCCTCAACTGCGGTCAGAGCAACGAGCTCAGGTTGATAGCCACAGGTACTGTAGCGTAGAGCGGGTAGTCGAGGAAAACAGCTGTGTTCAGCTACCCAAGTTCATGGACACCAAAAATACAAGCAACAAATCAAGCGCACAGCCACAGCAACGAGCTCATGTGCTCAGCTACAGCCGCAACCATACATGCTGAGATATAGTGAAAAGGATTAGATCACACTTTGACCTTGGATTCTTGGAAACTTATGGCAACTAGAAGTTCCCAGAACAAAGCTACTGAGGACATGTAATGTGATATGTATCGACTATGAACACACCAAATAAACAAGATAATGTATTTTCTGACCTTCCATGGCATACATACAGTAGGAAGGATGCAAGGGTCAAAGTCAAAAAATCTTATAACATCCAGTGTGAAAATGAATACTAAACACCTTCACTGATCCAGTAGCCCAAGAACAAAATCATGATATCAAGAAAACAAACACGAGCAGACTTCCAAAATCACTCTAAGTTAGGGCGCTAGAGCCAAGGCAAAGAAAAAAGAGACCAGAACTTCAGAATCATCATTTATGTCAACAAGATAAAGCCGGTAAGGTATATTATGATAAAAACACATAAGAAAGAACAGTAAAGGATAAATAATTATCATAATAGGCACGACGAATACTAACTAGCAAAACAATAGTGCAAAATAAGACAAGATATTTTCAAGACCGAAAGCCCATCCAACAATCTTAAGTTCTACAACAAACTGGCAATAACAACAGGACCATACCAAAGTTCAATGGAGCATGAAGTTCTACTAACGAAAGTTTTTAGCTTTCGACCAAAGCTTTAATTCAAGCCAAGCACAGAACAATAACATGGACATGCAAAAGTTCTTCGGCAGAATACAGGCAAAGAACCAGACGCATTCTGATCAAAACACCAGCCACGTACTGCAAGAATTAGCTGATTACTCCTGAAAATACAAAAGTATCGTCACAACTTCCATAAATATTCTGGAACTTATTTAGAAAGCAGAGGTATAGTTGAAAACTCACATCTGCATCAGACTTGCGAGGAGATTGACTACGCGAATCAGCTGGCTTCACGCGTGGTGATGCACTCCTTGGAGCTGGAGATCGGTCCTCACGAATACGTCCACCAGGACTTTCATCCCTAGGACTTGCTCTTGGTGACGGGCTTCTCTTGGGACTGGGACTGGGACTGCGTCTACGAGGTGAAGCACTAGCATAATAAACCAGGAAAAATTATCAGAACCTCTACAAGGATTTACCAGAACTCAACTCGGCGAAGACAGAAGAAATATAATACCTTCCACGTGATCGGCTGCGGCTTCGGCTACGGCTACGGCTTCGGCTTCGGGTCCGCCTCTCATCTTCATACCTTCCTTTAACATCATCTTTGTGGTCGTTAGGGCTTCTGCTATAGCTCCTGCTTCGACGATGGTAGTCTCTGTCTCTCCCACGGTACCTATCAGATCTATCTCTGCTCCGACTGCGGCTTCTCCTCCTGTAATCTCTGTCCCTATAATCATCCCGATGTCTAGAACTAGAAAAAGAATCACACATCACAACTTTAAAAAAAATCGGAAATAAGCACTACTAAAGAGTACAAACAAGAGCAAGTGATTTAGAGAGAACTTTGATACTCACCTAGGACGAGGGCTTCTCGATCTTCCTTTAGACTTAACTGGCTCCATTATTTTTCCTTTGTGACTAAAAGGACAAAACAAAAAACAAAAGAACAACTTCTTTCAAACACATCCAACTTGACAAGCCAGATATAAACATCTACGCTAATATTTCCAGTGCCTTCACAAATAAGTACATCTCACGCAAATATGTGATCGAGAAGCTTGTAGAAAACCAAATAAATCAGACCGCAAGGCACACATATCAATTATCAAACCTACATGACTTGACTTTTGAGAAATAAAAAAGATCAAGGAACATCTTAAGCACCACACTACATGTCATTTTTGCCCTCCGTGCTAATGTTTATCACACCACATGTATAGTCCTAAGACTTAATTTCCTATGCAAGGTAGCCATACAGACTAAGAGATATAGAACGCATTCCAATCTCCCCAAAATATGTCAAGTTAAAAAACGCAATATCATCTAATACCTAATGTTATCTAACCATTTCAAGTTTTTCTCGGGAGAGGTCAATAGCAGTATAGCACTATGCGCTAGCATGGCATCAAGAATCAAGATGCAAGAACACAAATTCGATAAATATTCAACTTCTCCAACAAAGCTGCAAAACAGTTAAGAGAAAAACAACCAACACTCCACATCGACGCAAAACTCCATATCAGTTAATCAAACTTCCATCAGTTCAGAGAAAAACACAAGTATATCCAATTCTGAACTTATGGATATAGATAAACAGCAGATAGTATAGAAACAGAGCAATTCAAGTAAAAAAAAATAATCAACAAAATATTCTTATAAACTAATAAAAAATTCACCATCACTTACATTCTCTCAGCATTAGGACCATACTTTGCAAATTGAACCATAATCTCTCTACCATCAACAACTCTTCCTGAAAAACAAAACCCAATTGGGGGATAATTAAAAAATACCCTATACAATTCAGAACTAATCTTTGAAATAAGAAACTCGAAGAAAGAAGGAAAGATAGAAAGATAGAAAGAAACCATCAAGCTTTTCGACAGCTTTAGCAGCTTCATCTTGATATTTATAACGCACAAAAGCAAAACCCCGAGATTCGCCAGTTCTAAAAGAAATAAAAGAAGTAAATACTCAAATAAAATCAAAAACCCTAAAAATAAAATTGAACCCTAAAAAATAAAATTGAGTAAATTGATAAAACCGAAACCAACCTGCGGTCACGAGGGATGAAGACATCGACGACTTTGCCATATCTATCGAATAATGGGTACAAATCATCCGCTGTGGTTCCTATGAATGGAAAACAATAATCAATAATTGAACAAAAATAATAAAGAAAAAAAAAGGGAATAAAGAGAGAAAAATACGGAAAGTGATGTTGAGGACGAGGAGAGAGTAGGTGTCTCTAATGTCAGGAGGACCAGATCTTCCGAAGTGCGACATTGCTATTGTTAATGGAGTACGTCTGCTGAAACCTGGGGTTCGGATTCGGGTAGGGCAAAGGACAACAAAAGGAAAGAGATTTGTTGAAAGGATGAGGATGTGGCGAGGTGAACATTGCACTGCACAGCACACACATATAAAAACTACTAGTATTTATTCCTCCTAGGGTAAACTAAAGGGGTTTTCATAATAACCCGATCCGGATTCTCTAATCCGGATTATTTGGTATTCGATTTTCAGAATCAGATTATTTGTCTGCTTTTCACACACCGGATAATTCGAATAGGGTATCCGGTTTGAAACCATATTATTTTACCTGGTTTTCAGAACCGGATTCGGGTCACAAATTTTTTGGAAATCGGATATCTTTTATTGGTTTTGTCGTAAATAAAATGATCCTGATATTTCTTGAGCTAATCTTAGATTGAACATTTTTTGAGAGTTAGTATTTAAATTTTATAATTGTTCTTATTTAACCCAATGAACAATAATATTATTCTCTCATTTTCTTAATTAATCTTTCATGACTAATTAAGTTAATTATTTTTAGAGTTTGTTTTTTTTTTTTTTGAAAATTGGGAATATATAGATATAATAAAAGAAAATAACCCTGAAGTTCGGGAAACTCCAGACCCGCCGGCATAAAAAACCCCGCGAGGGGAAAAAGCCATTGGAAAAGGGGGCCGAAAATCAGGCCACTCTAGACAGCATAGGAGTGGGCTATGCATACACCAGAAGGAAGAAATAAGTATTGGGGGGCCTAAAACACCTTACACACCAAAGTAAACCCCACAATACAACGAAGAGAATAAACTACACCTTACACACCGATCCTATATGTAAAGGCCGCAAAATTCAGGCCCATCACCTGCACCACCAATAAACACTCCAGCACATACACCATCACAAAACAGTCCACCACGAAGCAATAATTGTACGAACATCTAATAATACAATATCAATTACAACAACAACTTAAAAATTCTCTACAAGAGAAATTTGAGGAGAGAAATTGTTTGTGCCCAATAGTTCCTTTGACCAAGCTCCAATTCTGATTTTCAATGACTCCACCATTTGTTGCAGATTAGGTGTCTTTTGTTGAAATTTGACCTTGTTTCTTTCATACCACAGCGACCAAATGTCGCAGCCCAAAATCAAGAGCTGTATTTTCTTCCATTTACGGCCAATCAAGAGTCCTTTCCGTTGATCAAAGAAATATCCACAATTATCATGTAGAACACCCTGAATTTGACACCAGTCTAGAATCTGCATCCAAACACACCATGAGAAATGACAGGAGAAAATAATATGGGATTGGGTTTCTACCTGTATTCCACAAAAGGGGCAAAGCGCCTGCTGAGCTTGGATTATACCTTTTTCTGCAAGAAAACTACCTATCTTCAATTTCTCCAACACTACAAACCATAGGGTTAATTGGGCTCTTGGAGGAATATGCTTATTTTTAGAGTATTTGTATTTGAATTTTATATAAAAAAATATTTTAAGTAAAAATAGAGATAAACAAACGTATGATAGAACGATAAAAAGACAAAAAACTAAAAATAAAAAAACATTTTAATTAAAACCGGGAATCCGTATCCGACTCGGATTAAACCGTGTATCCGGAATCCGGATACACGGTTTAATCCGGGTCG
Organism: Amaranthus cruentus; assembly: GCA_019425755.1. Classification (NCBI taxonomy): domain Eukaryota; kingdom Viridiplantae; phylum Streptophyta; class Magnoliopsida; order Caryophyllales; family Amaranthaceae; genus Amaranthus; species Amaranthus cruentus. Next base: position 5,920,397 of record CM033455.1, read on the forward strand.
GAACCGGATCGCACTTTTAGGTATTCTAAAAACCAGATACCCGGATTTCCTGATATGGGTCGACCCACACCCCTGGTTATTTGTATCGTTTGTTTGAACCTTAGATACAAATGACGTTTTTAAATTAAAAATAAATATATAATCCTATATATTTATATCGACTAGAATTACAATAATATATTTTTATAGAGGTCATTCGAGACTATAACATATACTATTGAATAATATGTACATTAATTAGAAAATACTGAATAATATGTACATTAATTAAAAAATATTATGTTATATATATAACTAGCGGGACTAAAAGGATATTATTCAATCGTGTATTGAATGATAAGTTTACTTTTTCTAAATGTCTGTTTTGACCCTTCTTCATGTTACTGTTATTTAGATTTAGATACGTTCTTAGTATTTTGTACAAAACCGTGTATGGAATGTTAAGTTTACTTTTTCTTTCACATGCAGTCTTCTGAGAGACCGTCTTTTTGAGAGACGTCTCTCAGACCCAATCTATTAGAGCTTATTGCCTGTATTTACTCTATATTTTTTCTAATGAGCCAATCCGATTAGAGATGGTCTTTTAAAGAGACCGTCTCTCATAAGAATTTGTGTTTCTAAAAAGACGAAACCCTTTCCCCAGCAATTTGGTCCAGCTATTGATTAGGCGAGAGAATTCTATGTCGGTTCAGATAGTATGGAATTTGGTCTAGACAAATACACATATTAATCTCTATTTTATTTATCCAACAACTAAATTACAATTTAAATTTGTGGGAAACTCAAATAGTAGTAAACTTAGGAAATATAACATAGAATATGAGTTAGCAAGTTAGGTTGAAATACTACAACCCAATTTTTGGGTTATGAAATTTTTAAATGCCTATCAACTTTGCCATATTACAAACCAATTAGTTTTTGACAAATTTAAGTCAACTTTGGATTAGATTATATATTAACATGTCTAATTTTATCTTATTCTTAAAAGAATATGATCGAGTTTAAATCCTAATCATATTACTATAGATCCACCAATACAAAAAACCTATAGTACAATTTTAGTGGAAAGAGCAAGTGGAAAACATAAAGTGATTATTGGTGAAGATGTTATCACGCAGATGACCAAACTTAAATATTTAGAACCAATAATTTATAGATATGGTGAACTAGTTGATGTAGCGCGCTAAAATCTAGTTGGATGGTTTAAGGGGTGAGTAAATGGGATGTTATGTGATTGGGATTTCTAATAAAAGGTAAATTATAACGAGTTACAGTCCGACCTGGCTTGGTGTATGGGACGGAAGGTTGGCTAATTAAATTAAAAGAATATATGAGCTTAAGATCGAAGTAGTAGAAATGCGAATGTTAAAGTGGATGTGAGGACACACCAGTACAGATTGATTAAGAACTGAGTTTAGGAGGTTAGAGGTTGCACTCATCTCTACATATATGTATGTTAGTAGATTGAGATGATTTGTACATGTGCAAAGAAAGATCACGGCGCACTTGTAAGAAGGGTGAAAAATGTCACGACTGATGAAAAGAGAAATTGTGGTAGCCATAACAAAATATGGCGGAGAAAGTTAGGAATGACATGATCGAGTTGCACCTCTTTGAAAAGTTGACTAAAGATAAGACTATTTGGAGACATTGTAATTATGTCCTAGGTGTAGTTTTCGTTCTTTACGAGTTGGTTCATATCATACTAGGTATTTACCCGTGCTATGCACGTGATTATAGAAGTATTTTATTAAAAAAAACTTAATATTAATTTAGACATTGTTGTTAAATTAATACAAATGTTATTTTGAATTTTATATATATATATATATATATATATATATATATATATATATATATATATATATATATATATATATATATATATATATATATATATATATATATATATATATATATATATATATATATATATATAGAAAATTAGGAATGTATATATATATCAAAAGAAGCAACTCAAACTTGGAAAACCCAAATCTGTAAGATAAAAACCCCTAGAGGAAAAAGCCATTAGGGAGGGACAAAGAGCAACACCAAAAGCTCAGCCCACAAAACACCCATAATAATACATTTAAAACAGTACAACTGCCAGACTATCAAAATCTAACATAGAAAACCAGCATTCGGGGAAACTGAGGTGTACCCCATCAACTCCTTTGCCTAGATGCCAATTTTGATTTGTAAAGAGATGACAAAAGCCTCGGGGTCTGGCCAAGCCGACTCAAACTTACACCTATTTCTTTCAAACCATAACGACCATATAACACAACACATACATAATCTCCACAATCTCTTACCTTTGCGACCCACAGAAAAACCATTCCATTGAAGGACGAAATTCACACAATCATAGTGTAATACCCCCTGAAATCCCCACCAGTGCAACAACTTCATCCATACGCCCCAAGAAAATCGGCAGGTAAAAAGAATATGACAGTTAGATTCAATATCCACCAAGCAGAAGGGACAACGGGCATGGTGTATATCGATAATTCCCTTGTCAACAAATAAGTCTCCAGTTTTAAGTTTCCCCAGCATCGCGAACCAAATAGTGAGCCGAGCTCTAGGAGGGGCACATACATGCCATAAGGATCTAATGGATTGGGATGGGATGATAGGATTCCACTGATCATACACCTTTTCAACAATGTTACTAATAGGATAGTCCATGATATTCGAGCCCCTCCAGCATACGCTATCTGAGCAACCAAAGTGAGGAGATTTTTGCTCAATGATGTTTTCCAATCTAAAGAACTCCTGAATTTCCCACTCAAAGAGATTTCTACGCCAACATAAAGCCCATTTCCAAGAGCCATCTAGCCAATATTCCCTAGACTCTCTCTCTCTCTCTCTCTCTCTCTCTCTCTCTCTCTCTCTCTCTCTCTCTCTCTCTCTCTCTCTCTCTCTCTCTCTCTCTCTCTCTCTCTCTCTCTCTCTCTCCATCTATATATATATATATATATATATATATATATATATATATATATATATATATATATATATATATATATATATATATATATATATATATATATATATATATATATATATATATATATATTATGATCAGTAAAACAATGGTTAAATGCGTGAAAACCATAATGAAAACGTGATACATAAAAGCTTAAATGGTAATCTATTAAGTGGCAATTTTGTAAATAAGTGGACATTTCTAAAAAGGTGTACATATATCTTAAAAGATGTCAATATTTGGATGACATTTACTAGAATAACATGAACTTTTCCTTCGAAAAATATATCGCTCTATAAGATAATATGTACAACGCTTTACCATTATGTATATCTCAGTGGTTTCATTTTTCACCACTTTTATTGTTTTCACGATCCTCCTATATATATATATATATATATATATATATATATATATATATATATATATATATATATATATATATATATATATATATATATATATATATATATATATATATATATATATATATATTTTAATCAAAAATATTTACTAACCCATCAATAACCAAATATTAATAGTTTTAATCAAAAATATTTACTAACCCTTGAAAAGAAGTGATAATTAAAACAAAAGCTACTCATATGCTTACTAAACTTGATCATCAAATATTATAACATATATTTGATTATTATGACATCCATAACTACACAACATGTCAACATGAAAACAAATTAAACATCATCTTCATCAATATTTTATTTCTCTTTGCTTCCATTTCATCTCCACTCAACTCTTGAAAATTTGATATCAATTTATAAACCTTATTTTATCCCACATCTACACCCATAAAAGTTATATAAGAAAAAATTGCATATTCACATAGCAACGAAACAAAAAACCCATATCTTTCTCCGGTCTTTATCTCAATTTTCATACTAATTGAAATAATCAATAAACTCAATTCTTAAAACACCATCAACTTTTTCCTAAGTATGTGGGATGCACTAAATGAAGACTTTGAAATTCAATCGTATAAATAAGGCAAGCTATGTATGTGGCACTAATAAAAATATTAAATTTTTATCTTTTCATCTTCAGTATAATTAAATTCAGAACTCAAAGAGTGTTATTTTCTAGCATATGTATGTTTATACAAAAAAAAAGATGAATTAAATTGATGAAGACTTAAGAGTTTCAATATTATTAAAATTAATTGTTATTTAAGAGTTTTGATGCAAAAAAGACATGAAAATGAAAATTGTATTAATTTGAGAAGCAAATTGTGTTGTATATGAATGTCATGTGGCACAAAATTTCATGGATTATAATATGTACTTCATTCATGGATTATAATATGTAGTATATGATATGATTAGCCTTAATATTTGTTAGTCTCGTCTTGCTACATGCCTTTGATATTTGCTTTCATTCCTATTTTTTTTCCTTTCTCTCCACTCTCTTCTTTCCCCTTCCCCTTCCTCTTCCTCTTCTTCTTCCTCTTCCCTTTCTTTTTCATTTGCAAATCAACTATAAGACGGAGTGTGGGTTGTGCGAATTGGAGTTCGATCAAAGTTGTAGTGGTGTTGGTTCATGATTGGGTTTATTTTGCTCGAAAAATCACAGCAAGGGGTGAATTAAATTATTAATAGAAAAACTCACCCTTAGTAAACCTTTACTCATTTACCTACAAAGTCTACAACAATTCTAATTTTTGATTAATCTTATATAATATCAACTTTTGAGTCACTTAACAAATAATGTTGTTGTTAAAATGTTAACTTGTTATTAGGGGGTTAACTCTTTTAAAAATAAAGGAAAAATACAATAAAAAAAAGTAATTATAGCTAAACAAAAACAATAAAAAAAACCAACCTAATACTCTAGAAACAACAACACTTCCCCCTGTTATGGTTGTTAAATCTCATGCAACCATGTGAATAGAGAAAAAAGGGAGAAGAGGAGAAATTTAGAAGAGAAGTTTTATTTCATTTTATTCCATCAACTCTAATACATCATTATATCTCCTTTTATACTACTAAGACTATCAAAAATACCCATTTACAATAATTACATTTACTACCAAATATACCTATAACATACTTTCCCCCTTCAAGAAACTTGTCCTCAAGTCTATGTTAAGAAATCTAAACAAAGTACAAGACAACTTTTTAAGTAAAACTAAACACTACAAAAAATGCCCAAAATAGTTAGAAATGAAGTAAGATCAATAAGTGTAATTTCAGATTCCATGCCAAATGAGTTCGAGCACCAAATTTGAAACTCATTATTAGTCGGATCTTCTTTGCCAATATATGAGCAAGCAACATCATTTGCGTTGAAAATTGTGCTACAGTACTTCTATTTTCCCCAACACTTGCTTGAATTTTAAGAGTAACATTGTGATTTTGAAACTCGGATTGTTGATAAAGATCAAATAACAAGACATCTTTATTGTACTTATTCATCACTTCATGAATAAAACTAAAAACTTAAAACATGCATAGAAATCTTTCGTTTCTTGATTTTTAACAACCAAGGTGGGTCAAGCACATATTCTACCCAAACTTTTCTCTTTTTCTTGTACATCTCATATCTTCTTTTAACCTTCTTGGAGGTTGATTGCACTCTTGACAAAGTACGTCATTGATGAGTTTTTCTTATAAGATTTTTAGTTTGGAAAATAGAACTTTCAATTGAATGAACTTCAAGAATTTTCCCATGTGTTGGAAATAAATTTTCATGTTCAATTGCCACAAAACATTCATGATTTTTATCTAAATCATGTTCAATCATGTCATCAATCACACAATTAACCAAATCACCATTCATATGAATAAAACCTTTAGAACCCAACTTACTTTTTGCACATGAATTCATATGATCAACAATTAAAGATTCTTGAGTAGCAATTTTTAAATCACACATTAATTCTTGAATGATATTTACTTCAATATCGAACATCTCTAATGCAATCACATAATCACTTCCTTCGTCATATATTACAATAAATCCCCAATTATCACTATTATGTTGGCAATTATGATCATGAATTGGTTCATTACACCATTCACACAATCCTTTATCCCAACTATCAAAACATTCATCTTCAAAAGTTTTTTGAAAGATTTAATAACCTTTTTTTGTTTGGCTTCTTCAAGTTGTGGGATAATTGGTTCTTCAAATTGTATGGTTTTGTAAACTCTTAACTCCTTATCTTTGAAACTACTAAAAGAAATCTCTAGTTTGGGGAAAAACTCCAAGAACTCAAAAGACCACGGCATTGCTTTTCACAAATAGGTTGTATGCAATTTAATTGTAGTATTTAATGTGAAGAAATGAATATTTCAATAGGATAAAGAAAAAAAAAGAATGGAAGAGAAATATTAGTGCCAAGGAAAGAATGGCTTTGATACTAATGTTATGGTTGTTGAATCCCGGCCCATGCAATCATGTGAATAGGGAAGAAAGGGAGAAAAGGAGAAATTTAGAAGAGAAGTTTTATTTTATTTTATTCCATCAACTCTAATACATCATTATGTCTCCTTTTGTACTACTAAGACTATCAAAAATACCCATTTATAACTAATTACATTTTACTACCAAATATACCTATAGCACCCCCTCCCTCACTGGCCACTGTCATAACACACACCACAACCATCACCCAACAAAGCCCTCACATAGAACTACCCAACAAAATCGCACCTTGAACCACCCTTAACAAAGCAACTGATGAAACCCCCTCGTGGCCGACATGCTATTGAAGAAAATGATGACGTAATAGTGGCCATTGTGGTGGCCGACGAGGGATTAAGGGTGGTAGTGATTGTGGTTGGGCGAGAGGTGGGTGTAGTCCCCTAGGTCGTAAAGGCGAAGGGTGGTTGTTCCGGTGAAGGGAGGGTGGTTGTTGCGGTGAAAGGTTGGTGATTAGGATTATTGACAGTTTGGCCAAGAAATGGGAGATAGTGGTTTTTTTAGGTTTTAATTTTTTTTTATATGACGAAGATGACTTGATTAACAGGTTACGAGTTACTTAGGTGCACTCCAGTCTCCAAGCAAACATTTCTTAAAGTTAATTAAAAATTGGAATTATTATAGAAAAATGAGTGAAATGTTGGATTGTTTAGAGTAATTTTACTTTATTAGCATCAACACAATTTAATATTTTTCTTTATTTAATATCACATTTATTACACGAAAGCATCAAATATTACAACTTTTCAAAAATTTCTTAAAATTCACATAAAACACTTCTAGGGATGACAGACGTATAAAATTAAATAGATTTCGCACTGTATCCTCCCTAGTTGGGGCGGGTATGAAAATGATTTTGATAGGCACTAGGTGAGTATGTGTATGAAAGTCCTACTCGCAATGGGTAATGGGTAGGTGATGGGTACAAGGTTTTACCCGCCCCATACCCACCCACCCGCCCCATACCTGCCCAACCAATATCTACAATATACTAATTTATATCTATTTTGTATTTTTTATTCAAAACTATTTATAAAATATTAAGAAAATTAATTTTATTTTATTACATTGTATGGTTTAAAGAACTTGTAAGGATTTATGAAGTATATATAACACGAACTTAGAGTGAATGTAAGACGTGTATAAAGTGGGTATACCTAGTTAACCATAGTGGTGAGGATGAGTTTGAATGCATAGCAGGTGGACAGGCATGGGTATGAAAATTTTACCCGTCATGGGTGGACACCACAGGACAAAAAACAAGTGTAGTTAATGGAGATCACAGTGCATAAAGTTGGCCATGCAAAAAACATATAAAATTATCATTACGTTAAAAGTTTCAGTATGACAAAAACACAACTATTACAACCCTAAAAGCAAAAATTTGTTTACCCTGCAATGCATAGCGTAGAAAACAACAACAACAATAACAATCTGAACTGCGAAAACAAACACATTATCATTACTTGTTTAGTAATCCTTTGTTGAATATATTCCTGCAATATGGATTGTGACGTAGTCTTGCTTGATAAGGACGAATAGCTGCTGCTAGTGACTTGTAAAGGGGACCCTGTCACACAAATAACACTACACCATTCAGTATATCATCGACATAACATGAAATTATGTATTCAAGTGCTCAAAATAAGTAAACCTGGATGGATTCAAGTGCTCTCTGAATGACAAAGTTTGCATATGGATCCTGCAAAATTTGCTCAAGACGAGGAACAGTGAGCCATTCATACACAATTCTTTGATGGCTTTCAGGAACAAAAAGCAAGCATTTTTCTACGACATGGCTGCTGAATTTCTGAGTGGACAGATTCACATATTTCCCATGAAAGTGATTCAGCAGATCTGCTGGCACTTTTAGAAGCTTTTCCACCATGATGTACTGAACAGCATAATTTCTGACAAACAACACAATACTTGGAATAAGTAATGTACAAATACAATGCAACCATCATCCCCAATCACCACGTATTTTGGTCTTCATTTCCACCATGTTTTAAAATAATGAAAAAAATCGTTCCCGAGTTAATCTAGGTTGCATTCCTTTATTAAAAGGTATATTGGTCTTCATTTACAAACAAAAGAAAAAACAAGTCGTTCCCAAGTCAATCTAGGTTGCGTTCCTTGTTCCTGTTTCCATTCCCCATTTTAGATTGAATGTCGTTTAATCGTTTTATAGGTAACAATGAATGCAACTCTATCCAAAAATGTATGCAACTACCATTGTATAATTCAGAAAGCTAAACTCAATCCCATTCCCCCCAACTTATGGCTCCCACGTATGTGGAGTTTGGGAGGTCGGCTACAAGTACAACTATGCTCAATCCTCAAAGATACATTAGAACTAATACTAATTGTGTCTAACTAATACAAACAAACGTCTGTTGGATCAACAAAGAAAACTAGTCGTGTTCATCTGTGTATAAACAGAACGAACATGGCGATGCGAAATGGTGGTTGAGTTAAAAGAAATTGACAGTTAAGGTTGTTACCCGAAAGGATCTCGAGCAAGCATAAGGGCATTGTCACAGATCATTTTTATCAGCCTCTGCTGCACTTCCGCATTGGAATAAGAAAGGCAACGTTGAAAGACAACACAACCAAACCGATGGGTTGCAATCTCAATACAGTGATTGAGAGCAATAAGAGAGAAGACCTGCCACATTTTTAAGTTGGTTCAGTACCAAGGAGCACAAATATATTATACATTCATGCTAAAAATGTACCAAACGACAATTCAATCAATTAAATGTTGGAAATACTTCACACGTGAGGAAAATCTGGATTTGAATATAACACTTCATGAGTAATCCTCCTATTGTTTGGAAAGAGTGAAACCCATATAAGTTGTATGCAAGTCAACGCTCATAACTGATGTCTGGTGAGTTTGTGGGTCTGAGCCCACAGATGCCCTATGGGTGTGTCCACACTAGTGGGCCCATGGGGCAATCATGTGATGAATTGTCACGACCTAACATTAAAGTGGTTCTGGTTGAAAGACGTACGTTTACAGCATGAAGCAAGAACTACAACCAAATGATACTAAAGCCAATATCACTCACGCCTCATCAAAATGATCGATCTCCTAGTAGCATACACGGGTGTTTCCTATGTTACCAAATACCTTTCATGCTAAGCATATCGACCATTTTAAGCGATGACAACTGACGCCATCAAAATGATCAATCTCCTAGTAGCATACATGGGTGTTTCCTAAGTTACCAAATACCTTTCATGCTAAGCACATATCAACCAATTTAAGCGATGACAACTGACGCCTAAACATATTAACAAGCAACACAAGAAAGTTTTTAGGCAACATAAAGGTATTATTAGTGAAGCTACCTTATTATCTTCACTACTAAGCTTTTCGAAGCAGCGCTGGCCGACATGATTGCCATTGGAATCTTTCATAAGATCAAGAAATCCAGGTTCAAGCGAATGCACAACCCACAAAATCTCCTCCCTTGTTTTAATACACTCCACCATTGTCTGCACCACTCGCGTCCTGCAACACAAAAACCAATTCCAATCAAACAAAAGGCAAAAACACAACCAAGACAAGCAACACAAGCAAGGATCAAAAAGTACCCATGTGAATTCATGGCTATTCTAAGAAGTCGTCCAGGCTCTTTAGTCGCCTCGTTTACAATCATGATTCTCTGTTCGTCAGTGGAAAAACACAACATTTTCTGGATAAGATAATTTGCAAAGGTATCCATCATCAGCTCAATAATATGGTGAAAAACTTTATCGAAGATAGATTGCCTATCCTCTAGTGATCCTTTTTCATACACATCCTGCAGATACTGAGAACCTTCCTGATCTCTAGCCGAAACAAGCACATCATCCCTTAACTGATAACCATTTCTAAGTGTACCATTCAATCTCTTATGTGCAAAAGCTCTCACTTTCTCCCTCTTTTGATTACAGACTGCATTTCTCATACTTATAGTCTGCTGAGAATTCAGACCAACAGCTTCATTATAAGCAATCCTGTACATACGCAAGTTCTGAGAATCTGCCCTGGAATTGCAGAAAACCTGGTAGGTATACATGGTACGAGGATCCAGTGAGTGGTGCACTGAAATTCGATCATTCCCATTGTAATCCTCTCCTTGATGGGTTGTCCTTTGTACAGGAAAATTGTACAGAGAGTTCTGATGATTTTGCATAAAATAAGGAGGAGGATTACCCCCAAATGAATCAGAATGATACTCATCTCTTTGAGGGGTTGTTTCTTGTAAAGAATATTTCAGCATAGAGTTCTGATGATCAAGAACAACACAAGAATGATTACGCCCTTGATTAGCCATTGTTTCACCCAATCCATAGCTACTCTCAACCTTGACAGTGCCATTCCTTGTATCTCTACACACAGGGGATGAAAACCCAAAACCCCCAAAATTGTCAGTCATAGAAGTCCCAAATTGACCCACATTATAACCACTCATCCTAAAAACATCTGGGTTTTCATGAGATTGTCGAATACCAGAAGAAACATCAGCCATACTAATATTCTCAAAACCTCTGATTAGAGCATTTTCATCCATTCCACTATAGTAATAATCTGGTAAATTAGAACCCACATATGTTTGATCTAACATATGGGATTCTGGCATGGGATACCTGGAATGATCAAGTAGGCCCACTTCTGATGAACCAACATCAGGAATACTATACCCATTTGAATAAGAAAATAGATTAGAAGAAGCACTAACACTAGGAAACGGTAAACCAGCAGCATTATGATATAAACTATTACTATTTGATGTTGAAGGAGATATTTCATCTGGAAACCTTTCATTTTCTCTTACACCCTTCATCTTCCCCTCTTTAATCATCAACAAACTACCCAAATTTCACCCTAAAACAACAACAGAGTGTAAAAAAACAAGTAATCAAAAGAAAAACAACACAAAATTCAAAAGAAAAAGAAAACCCACATCAAATTAAACCCAAGAACACAAAAAGTTTATATGAAAAATAAAAAACCAATGCAAAAACATGAAAATTTTCAATTATGGAAAGAAAAGATTTGGATTATAGGGTAAAAAGAAAGAAATAAAAAAAGGGTTTTTTATAATCAAGAATTGAACCAAGAATGGTAATAAAATGGGTGTTACTACAGTGCACGCTCACGCCATTAAAATGAAGAACTGAGAGTGATATTTAAATATAGGAAAAACTTCTACAAAACGCTCACACATATAATGAGCACTCACAAAGGTGAATTCTGATTACTGAATACTGAATAGGGACTGTGTGAAAAGGTAACAAATGAGGGTTTAAGGACTACTATTTAATGATTTATAAAAAAATAAAAATTTGATTTCAGTTACAAATTATTAAATAATTCTTTCCTTAATTACTTTTTCAATTTTATAAAATACTTTTGATTTGAATATAATGGTCCTCCCTTTTTTACTCCTTAGATGTCTAATCTTAGACAAAGTATTTTTTTGCATTTTTAACATAATTTTATTATTGTTGTTAAGAGTTTGTTAATTTACATTTTTTTTTATTTTTTATTTTTTGTTATAAGATTTGATAGGCTAAAAAGCTAGAGTTACTAAGAATCGAACATAAATTGCTGCGATTTTATGTATTTTGTTATATTAATTTGTTTTGGTTATAAGCTAAAATTGGCTGAAATCGATGATTTATAGTCCATATCCATAAAACTCATAATTATTTTCGCATCTTGTTTTTTTTATTTAAAAAAAAAAATTTTCAGATTTGATTTAAAGAGTTTGTTAATCTACATTTGACAAAGTATTTTATTAATTATTTTTATTTTTGCATTTTATTTTAAGTTTGTAAATTTACATTTTTTTAATTTTTTTATTTTTGGTTATAAGATTTGATAGGCTAAAAAAGCTAGGTTACTAAGAATCGAACATAAATTGCCACGATTTTATGTATTTTGTTATATTAATTTGTTTTTGGTTATAAGCTAAATTTGGCTGAAATTGCTGATTTAGACTTATTGTCGAGAAAATAGTCCATATCCATAAGACTCATAATTATTTTCGCATCTTGTTTTTTTATTTAAAAAAAATATTTCAGATCTGATTTAACGAGTTTGTTAATCTACATTTGACAAAGTATTTTATTAATTATTTTTATTTTTGCATTTTATTTTAAGAGTTTGTCAATTTGTAAATTGACACGGTACTTTTGGGATTTGTTTCCTTAAATGTCACCATACATTTGCTACCCTTTCAAAACTTTCCAAATTTCCTTTTTACCGCAATGTTTTCATTAATTTTCAGATCTACTTATTCTAATTTATTTGATTTAACCCCTTGTAATAACCTTACCTTAAAATTTCGTATAATACATATGGCCTTTTTTTTTACTAAAATGGTTGTTGTTAGTATAAACTAGTATAAAAACCCGTGCAATGCACAGTTATTAATATTAAAATATAGAAGTATTATGATTTTTAAATATATTATATTTATTAAGTTCAAATTTACACATTATAATTCTATAACCAATGTAACTATAATAAGTTAATAATGATTATATTTTTATCACATCCCTTTGAAGTATACAACTTCCTTCTTTAAAATTAGTAGCAAAAAGAATTTTTTTTGAAAAATATGGATATTTGATAATAATCGAAGAGAAAATAAATTATGAGAAACAAATTAAATGAGACTTAACATGTATGGATGACACAAAAAGAAAATAGGAGAACATTGTCAAAAAAAAAATTTTAAATAAGTGAGAGCAAAAAAATGCTAAATAAGTGGAATGAAAGGAGTTTTTTTTATTATTATTTTTCCTCCCTTTTCTTGATTTGCATAAAATATATACTTGGGACTAATTTCATTGGACATGAAGTACTTTTAAATACATTATTAAAAAACTCAAAAAATAGATGATCAGAAGTATACAAATATTAAATTCAAAAATACAACCCTACCTCTATCAAACTAATATTTAAAAAAAATTTAATGTCTTAATCTTCAAGTTTTCATTGAGATGTATATATACAAACAATCTCTTTTTTTTAATGTATTGTTTTGTAAGTTTAACTGATGTATATACAAACAATCAATAGTAAAAATACAATAACGTGTAATATAATAAAATAAACTTTACCTTATTTATAGTTCAATAAATATAGCAAATAACCAATTTGATTATTTTATGTGGATGCTCTTTGTGAGGCTGCCATGTGAAATTTTCCAATCCTTTTAGTTAATTGTATGATTGTTGATAATCAACAATTTAATTTTGACTTTTATAGTTTTATTTACATTGTTATGGTTTTATGTTAAATTTTTTTAGCATATATTGGGGTTTTGTTATTTATTTTTCTCCCTATTTAGTTGAATAAAATTTTACTATTTTAGTTTAATCAATTAATGGCAAAGAGAAATTGAGCGTTTATAAAAAAATTATGGATAATTAACAATTTAATTTTGACTTTTTTAGTTTTATTTACATTGTTCTAGTTTCTTGTTAAACTTTTTTAGCATATGCTGCTATTTATATTTCTCCTTATTTAGTTGAATAAAATTTTACTGTTTTATTTCAATCAATTAATCAATATAGTAGAAATATAATAAAGTATAATGTCATATTATAAAATTAAATGAACTTTACCTTAATTAGTGCAATAATAAATATAGCAATAAATCAATTTACTTATTCCACATGAAAAATCTTTATAAGGATGTCATATGGAATTTTCCAATCCTTTTATTAATATGTATGATGATATGGATAATTTTATGATAGTTTGATTGTTTCGTTAAATAAAATTAATTTGGACTATAATAATTAATAAAAATTAATAAAACTTCCATAACTTTGGGTTATTTTTATCCTCCTCAAAAAATATATTATTATTGATGTATGTGCTGGAACACATGACCCTGATTAGGGATGGTCATGGGGCGGGTCTAGAGCGGGTCCAACCAGACCCGGACCCAGACCCAGACCCTTTTAATTTTTTGAGATCCAGACCTGGATCCGGACCCTAAGGGTCCAAAATTTTCAGAGCCAGACCTAGACCCTCCGAATCTGATGGGTCTAGGGTCCTTAATGGGTCTAAAAAGAGTCTCTTTGATTTGTCAAATTTGAACCATTTGTAAGTTATTATATTTTTCGTATATTTGTAAGAGAGTTATTATCGCATTTTACAAATATTTAATACTAATTTAACATCTAAAGTCGCATAGTGCCATTTATATACGCTTAAATTCTATTATAAATACCAGTTTGAGTCCATGAAATAAGGGTAATTGGGTTAGCACTAAGCAAGTGGCATATGTATTATTAATATATATTATGATTATATGAAAAGAAAATAAGTGTTGGGGGCAAAATTCATACGCAGAAGACAAATAAAAATGAACAATTTAATACTTATAACGGTCTAAGGGGCGGGTCTGGACCCAGACCCGCGAATTATTTTTTAGATCCAGATCCGACCCGGATTCGATGGGTTTCAAAAAATAAGACTCAGACCCTTAAAAAAGGGGCGGGTCCAACAGGGTCCTGGACCCGTGACCATCCCTAACCTTAATCATGAGATCAAGAAAGTAATTAGGACAAGTATCTACAGGACGTCCAGTCCTGTAGAATGAAGAAAGCACACCATTTCCCCCAGGACAACTCGTCCTGTGGAAAGATTACAAGGTTCGTATACCTGCAAGACTACAACCCCTGCAGAAAGAAGAAAGAACCAAAATACCTGCAGGATAATTAACCCTGCAGAATGATAACAACAAATATGATGACATGACAAGAAGGCAGCTGTAAAAGTACTGTTTAAACATTGCTGCAACTTGTATAAGGCGAGGCACCACACCTACCTCGTATATTACTGTACTATCACGTACCAGAAATCATAAAAGGGGACCATCACATGAAT
Organism: Amaranthus cruentus; assembly: GCA_019425755.1. Classification (NCBI taxonomy): domain Eukaryota; kingdom Viridiplantae; phylum Streptophyta; class Magnoliopsida; order Caryophyllales; family Amaranthaceae; genus Amaranthus; species Amaranthus cruentus. The sequence goes on from CM033455.1 coordinate 5,935,732, forward strand.
GTCTACCAATCCGTGGAGGCCACGATAGCCAAAAAGATATTCTTTGTCTTCTCTCTGCTGACACCAAAAAGATCCTTTTCAAGGTAAAAGCCAAAACGACCCTTAGGGTTTAGGAATCTTTCTCCTAAACCCACCACTATAAATACACAGTGTCATGCACTACCAATGGTAACGTAACTCTTTGCATCTAAAACCTAATTGGCATTAAGCAAGAAAAACCTTATACTAGCTTCTTTAGCCATACTCTCAGTTCCCTTACTGACTTTATCATCGGAGGAGGACCCCCGAAAGTCCCCTATCCGACCCTCGTTTGTTATTGTGTGCAGATTATCTTGGAGAAATAAGCTAGAACGCATCTCGTGCCTCCCCGGTGATTTACATCTATTGTGAATCGTAAAAGACATTCTTTTCATCTTTGAAGAGAGTGTTGATTGTTCTTTTCAGCAGGAACAATTGATATTTTAAGTCACTGGTAAAAGAAAATACACTATATGGTCAAAAATCAAACACAAAGAAAAAGCTTTCTTAATCACTAAGCTAAATAAAGTGAAGGTAAAAAGTAAAAATTAATAGGAAGGAAATATGATAAAATAGTATAGAAATTCGTACAATAGAAGTTTGTTAGCATTGAAGTACATATAAACATAATTCTAAAGATCACAAATTCTTGTGAGAGAAGGTGTCTTTTAGAGACAATCTCTAATTATGCTGGCCCAAAAAGGAATATAGAGTAAGTTTCTCGATAGGCGTTAATAGTATTGTAAGTAGGCATTTAAAATATTGTATGTACTTAAGTACTTGCTCAGTGGGCATTAAGTATATTGTAAGTAGGCGTTTAAGATATTATACGTAGGCATTAAAGATATGGTAAGTAGGCTAGAGTAAGCTAAGTTTCTCGTAGGCATTAAGAATATTGTAAATAGACATTTTAAGTACTTATTTGGTGGGCATTAAGTATATTATAAGTAGGCATTAAGATAATGTAAGTAGGCAATAAATATACATTAAGAGGACATTAAGGTTTAATGGGATGGGCCTAAGAAATGTCTCTCAAGAGATCGACTGTTTAAAGATAAATGTAATTGCATATTATCATTGTCAAATTATAATATTAATGATAAGATGAAATAATTGATAAAAATTGTTTATAATAACTGATAGGCCAATTTCCTAGGTCATTGTCAAGATTATTAGGTCCTTTCTATATGCAAATAAATTTATACACCTTAAATAACTTTTAATGTCTAACACTAATGATAAGAAAAGGTTCGGTCCACTGGGAAACAACTATGTGACAATTAGCTTTGATGACAATGAAGGTTTTTGTTTGGTTTAGTTTAATGAGTTATGAGAACAACAAATCAAGATTCAAATCAAATGATAACGAACTACAATTTAAGGGATTAACTCTTGGAATTGTTCAGGGGTTTACAAATATCTTGAACATAGGGTTTTTAACCAAGGTTTATTATGACGGGTAAAGTCTTTCCACACTAGCACCACAACGTCCGAGTATAGGAATTATATAGTTACTAATGAGCTTAAGGAGATTCCACTTTTGGGCCTAAAAATCAACCATACTAGTAACTTTTCATCATAAGCACATGACTTCCAATACACATTGAACTAAGAAGAAATCATACAAGGGGGGCATGGTTCATCATCCTAAGAACAAGCTAGGTCTTATAGAAATTCTAATAAAGTTAGCTTCTGAGGTACTCATTTATTCAACATGAATTTTCCATGGATAGAGATCGAAATGAAGTAGGCACACGCTACTACAATGGGCTTTCGATTCCCCACCACGGAACTCACAACTATATATATATATATATATATATATATATATATATATATATATATATATATATATATATATATATATATATATATATATATATATATATATATATATATATATATATATATATATATATATATATATAATATATATATATATATATATATATATATATATATATATATATATATATATATATATATATATATATATATATATATATAGTATATATTATATATACTATACTATTATATATAATATATATATATATATATAAACTACTTGCTCATGTTTGAAGAATAACAACACAAATTCTTCATCAAAACATTCATAATTCAAATCAATTTGTTATCAACATCCCCAAACCATAAAATTTAAACTACTTGCTCATGTTTGAAGAATAACAACACAAATTCTTCATCAAAACATTCATAATTCTTACAATAAACTAAAAGTAAAGATTAAAAGAACTTACTTCCTCTAACAATGGTGAAGTTGTTAATAATAGGAGTATTATAAGAACAAGGTCTCCAATGTGCAAGTACACCCACAAGTTGAGAAATATTCGAATGTTCAATTGATTTCCAAATGAACCACGGTTTGATGCTACTAGTGTTTGTAAATTGAAACTACAACATGAAACTTGAAATAATATCTAATATAGACTATTAGTGACATTTAATTTAATTTAAATATCGCTATTTCAAATTTCTTATAGAGGATTTAGTGACATTTATTAGAGTCTTTAGCAGCATATTTAAAAGTCACACTAAAGCTTTTGACGACATAGGATCTAGTGACATTTCTCACAAATGTCAGTATAGACTATAGTAACAATTACATTTTCCACTAAAGACCAAATTAATTGTCGCTAAATCACTTTATGGTGGAACTTAAAATAAAAATCAATGACAACGAAATCACAAGGCACTTCAAGTGCCCAACTTGTATACTAAAATTCTCCACATGGCACTTTAAAACTATGATTCGCAAGTTGAATTGTCTTCGGAAAGTTTGTAAATCAAAGACAAGCCTTTTGGTAATAGACAAAGGCATGAGGCTTATGGAAGCCCTAAGATCAACAAGAGACCCTTTTGGTTCAAGATGACCCAATTTCACTACCAAGTTGAATGAAACTGGATCTCTTTCCTTGGTAGATTACCTTGACAATCTTACTAATTTGGTGAGGCAACTTGATCACTTCCTCCTCTAGAGTTTTTTTAATTAGAAAGGAGGTCTTTGAGAAATTTTGCGTATTTTAAAATTTCTCCATAGCTTCAAGGAATGGAATTTTCATTTCCATTTGCCTCAACTTCTCAAGGAACTTTTTGAAATGGACATTAAGTTATTTTCCACCATCTAGTATGAAAAGGGAAATGAGGGCACATATAGTCTTTCGGGATCTCTTAATAACCTCTCTTCCTTTCTTTTTCCTATGCTCTCATTTTTTTTTATATTTCCCATCTTTTTCATATTTTATTTTTCTCATTTTAGTCTTTTTTTTCTTATTCTTTCTCACCATTGATCTCATTTTATCACCACTCTCACTTTTCTCCTCATTTAATTTCTCCTTTCCCTTTGGACTATTGTACTCATCTTCCTTTGACATTTCTGGCTCTTTATAGAAATTTTGTACATCCAACAAGTTTGAAGTAGGAGCTTGTTCCTTTGGGAATGGAACATGGTTACCCTCCCTTAATTGATAAATGATGGACATTTCTAGCATTTGGGGTGCTTGTAAGGCTCATTGTTGTAACCTTGATTATTCTACCTCCCTTGATATCCATTTTGACTGTAACCACGGTCTTCTTGAAAATTGGAGTCTTGATTTTGATTTCCATATGTCATTGCCACTACATGCTCCGAATTAAATCGAGAAACTAACAGCTTGAATGGTTGACAAAACCGATGAACTTGAAGGTTTTGCAACGTGTAATTGAGCCAACTTCTTCTCTAACAAGGCTTCAAGTTTAAAGACTCGATTTTTTAGCTTATACATCCCCTTGGCTTTAGTCCTTCCTTGATTGCCAATTGTGTGATTGTCAATACCCTAGACTCATTTTATTATTACTATTTACAACTATAATATTTGCCTTAATTTATTTATCACTATTTTTTTATTAGATTACGTTTCTGCTATTAGTACTTTTAGCCATAATATTCTTTATTAATTTTATTTTTTTGTTGTATAATACTTAGAATAAAGTAAAATATATTAATGCAAGATTCCTTGTGTTCGATTTGTTAGCTACATGCAGAATGTGTTCTTACAGTAAAATAAAATTTACACGTCATGTTGTGCTTACTAGAGAGGTGCTGAGAACAACCACCCAATAAGATTGATCTCTTCAAGACGAGTGATCTTGTAGTTTAGTAAGTGAGAAGTAGTGTTCTAGTTCATGCTCTTTTTAGCCTTGGAACACGCATGTTAGCTCATGAGATTCAACGTAGAGAAATGAGAAGCAAATTCACCCTATTGTCACTATTTGTTCGCCCTCAAAATGTGGTATTTGATAGTAATAAATTATTACGTAGAAAAACACTTATTTGAGTAAGAGTGTTTGGTTGCCACTAAAATGATTTCACAATTTTTTATAAAATTTAATAATAAAACTCATCTCTATTAATATAAACCACAAGCCAAAAACAATGTTCCTCATTTCAAAAGCAAAAGTTTGAGAATGTGTGACACAAATTCTTGCGTGAGACGATCTATTTGAGAGATCATTTTTTATTGGGTTGGCCCATAAAAAATATGAAGTAATAGTATAAAATAAGCTTTGATGAACTGGGCCTGAAAGACGTCTCTCAGAGAGACGGTCTCTCACAAGAGTACCTTCGAATAATTTTGACCAAACCCAAAAATTTGAAGTTTGAACTTAACCAATTATGATACTGGGTTGTTGACCGGGCTGGCCCAATTCTAATAATAGTAAAAGAAAGCTACTCAGGCAATGCATAAAATGCGGGTTATAGCCCAATTTTGTGGCATGACTCACGACTGGGTCCACAAATACGCGGCTTCTATGAACTTCCTATCTTTGTGGATCGTGACAACAAACTAATCAGTCTTCTTCAACGTTCAAAAATCAAACACGCGGTCTTGGGAGAGACCGTCTTATTCTAAGACGGCTCAATACTCCAGCCCATTGCACTTTCTCTCTCCTTTTTTATTTTCTGGGCATTTTTTAATTTTACTCTTAAAGGTATCAATTTTGACCTTAAAGATATCAATTTCAATTTAGGTGGAAATTGATCAGTTTAACGCCACAATTAATCACTTATAGGTTCAAATTGAAATTCATTTTAATTGATGTGTTTAAGTACTACTTTACGTTGAAATTGATACCTTTAAGGTCAAAATTAATACCTTTAAGGTCCAAATTGAAAAATGCCCAGAAAATAAAAAAACAAAAAAAAATGGAATTTGGAGGGCGCATGTACTACACGCGTCTGGAATGGGCCGGCCCAATTGTGATCTTAAAATAAGACGGTCTTACGCAAGTTTTTGTGAAAATCAAAAAAGTACCCCAAATTATTCGTGTCCACGCTTGACCAAGGGTGCTAAATTACTTTCTCTTAAACACATTATTTTCAACAAGTCTTATATGCAGTGGCGGATCCAAAAGTAAAATTCAGTGAAAGCACGATGATAACAAAACATTCAATAAAAAATTTATTTTGACGAGTTTTATATTGAGAGATTAATTTTCAAAATTGTGAATTGAAATGCATATGTATTTGTGATTTATGGAAGATTAATTAATAAGAATATTAAGAGACAAAGTGTGTAGCTCAGCTGGTCATGAATGTCTCATAAAGGGTCTAATACAAAAGTCTCTGATTCAAATCCTACAAATTACAAATTTTTACAAAATTTCAGTGCCCTCACATGTGTGCGCAGGATCTAATTGGATCCGCCCATTCTTGTATGAGATCGTCTCATCTTGAGAGAATCCCATAAAAACAGCGCATAGTTAAGCTTACATAGCACTTAACTAGATAAAAACAATTTTTTTTTCATTTACTTTTAAGAAATTAAAAAATTGGTCTAACCCATATTAAGCCGTTTCATGGTGAAACGGTCTTGATAAAGAATATGTGCATTATTTTTTACATTTTCTTTTGAGATCCTGTTTGATGGATACTTGAATCAAAATAAGTTTTTTTTAATTAATACAAATACATATATAATTTATCGGACTCGAATTGATGAGGATTAAGACAATATAATTAAGTGTATAAAATTTTAAAAAAAGAGTTTTAATATGAAATTAGGAGAAAAGTATATCTAGTTAAAGGGATAGAGGAAGAGTGAGTTCGACGTAGTAATTTAGGTAATTGTTAGTAGTTTGATGAAGCTAAAAATGTTATTTTAGAAAAATATCACTTCGGTAAAGTAGCAGGTTGAATAGTGCTAGATGATGTGAATAGTATTTTTTAATAACATTACAACTTTTAGAGTTTTAAATTAAAAAGTAGCGATTAAAGATTTTCTCTTAAAAACAATTAACATATTAATATTAATTTACATATAGTTAATTAGGTTGTTATATAACTAACAACTACAACTGCATAGCGCACAATAGCTATCCACAACTATAGCTAAAATTATAGCAAGTTTGATAACTAACAACTACCCACAAAACTATCTTGCGCTAAACAGACTATAATTGATAATATGTTCGTATCATCATACGTAAAGGAAGTATATTGTACTCTTTTTAAAAAATTGTGTCATCTTTGTGTTTGATAAAAGCATTTACTGTTTTGCCTTCTAGAAATCACTTATTTATCTATTTATACTCTATATACTAAAGTCTGTTGAACATTTAGAGTATACAGAAGTTCGAAGATGTATACTATATACTATATAAGTATCACAACTTAAGTCCAAAGCAAAAGCAAAACAAGGAAAGGTTAAAACATAGACAAAGAGAATCCACGATTCGTCACCAAAATTCAGCAAAACATCGCTATTAAAAAACGAGTCGTTGTTTTTCTTAGGAAAGTGTTATTCATGGTCAGAATACGAGTTACAAGTAGGGACTCGTCACTTTCATTTGTTACTCATATGACTGATTTTCTTTTAGTTTTGACGGTTTATATGGTTATTTTAATTATTGTATATGATTGAAAATTGATTATATGATTGGAAAATTGATTATATATCAGTTATACAATCATATGGATTGTATGAAACTATGCATGAGTTGCATGTAAAGAAAATATACATGGACTGTATTTTCTGATTATCTCTCTGCTCCTAAGAATGCATCATTCTTTTTGTTCTCTTCTTTGCATGAAGTATAATGAGATTTATAAGCCGTTTGTGTACTTTTTAATTTCATAATCTACACAATCCATATTCATTTTATTCTAGCCTCTTTTTAATAGGAGACTAGTGTTGTTATTTGTATCTTATTGTAAGTTTTCAAATATCTCATTGTCAATTTAATCACAAAAGAAACGTTTTCATATGCTAACAACAAAGTATCGAGTTTTCGAGTGACACATATTGTTGCAAACATATCTTCAATGTGAACTACAATTTAGTGATCAAACAAACAAGAAAATTCATTGGCATTTACAAAGTAAATACAAATTTGTTCTTTTGTAAATTATATTGTATGTATATTATATTACTAATAATCTTTTGTGATATTTCTTACTACCAATGGCAAGTGTTAAGAATCTAATATTAAACTTCATCAAGTTAGACAAGTTCATGAGTGTACGATTCCGGAGGTGGCAAAAGAAGATACTTATACTCTTAACTTCTCTCAACATTGCATATGTGAATGTGATTAGTACGCCAAAATCGGAGGAGAAGGAGAACGAAACTTTGAAGGAACTAGGAGGAGGAACAAGTAGGAAAACGATGACTTCATATGCCGAGGACATATACTTTATGGTATGAAAGACTTTTTATTTGATGTGTATCAATTTCATGATCCGCCAAACTTTTTATGGGACAGTCTAGAGGATAAGTATATATATGGCCAAGGATGCAAGTTCTAAGTATTTTCTCATTAGTAATTTCAATGCATATAAATGGTAGACAACCGCCCTATATGTGAATGATCAATGTCATGAATTGCAAAGGATGTACTCTAACAACAAAAATACATGACATAAAATGGATGAGATTTACATTGTGTCAAGCATAACAGACAACTTATCATCTTCGTAGAGGGATGTTAGACATGCCCTTAAACATAAGAAGGAAGAGATCTCTCTATCCCATCTTGCTCAACACCTTATAGCTGAGGCTAGTATAAGGGCACATGAAAGACAAAAGGATGAAAATACTAATGGGTCAACCATTAATATGGTTGAAGACGAAGGGAAAGCATCATCTAGCGGAGATAAGAGAAAGAAACATACTTCTTTATGGGGACATCCAGCTATACTAAAAAGACCATTGATAATGAATGTTGTGAATGTGGAAGACTCGGACATTGCTAGAAAAATTGCTATGTGTACAAAAAAAACAAAAGAAGGCAAAAGGTGATCTCGCAAGGTTGAATAAATACATTGTTTTGGATTACCAAAGATTCTAGCTTAAATGTTATGCAGATATGATCCCTTTGTCTAAGTGGATCAATTTCGAGGCAACGAGGCATGTGTGTAAAAACAAGTAAATGTTCAAGATCTTACACATTGTGGTTGATGGTGAGTATCTCTATATGGGAAACAATTCGTCCATCAAAGTCCATGGAAAAGGGCAAGTTAAATTCTTGTTTACGTAGGGAAATCTATTAGTCTTAAGGGATGTTTACTTTGTTCCCTACATTAGTGGGAATCTTGTCTCGGGTTTGTTGTTGAATTGATTAGGCTACAAACTTGTGTTTGAATTAGATAGAATTTGTTTGTTGGGCATGCTTATGTGTTTTCAAAAATCTCATAAATTTGCTCAAGTTTCAATAAAATTTGCTTCGAATTAAACAAGATCTCGGTTGCTTATTTTAATTGATAGATTAAAAATTAGGCATAAATAAAAAAAGTGACTAGCGGATAATATTTAAAAAGCAAATGGAACAATAATTGTGATCGGGAGGGAGTAATTAATAGGACTATTTATTGTCAAGATGATCATCATGAATTAAAAAACAAAGAGTAGTCATCAAAATTGAATTTAAAATCTTGGACAACAACAATTATATTCCCTCACTTCCTTAAAGTTATTTTCATTTGTCATTTTGAACCATTTTACCAGTTATTTCTGTAAAAAATATTTTTATTTATATCACAAAATTTGAATATAATTAACCTCGTTAATTTTCTTTTTTATATTTTATTAATTCTTATGATCGTCACTCTTCACATATTTTCTACTAACTTTATTTTATATTGATTATGGTCACCAAATATTTAATTTTATGTACATTTTTATACTAGTTATAGTACTCATATTTTTTCTCTAAAACTTTATTTTAATATTTACAATACATTATTAATCAATACCATCTTTTTTTTGAGATAACAATACCATCTTTTTTTAAAAGTTAAAATCTTGGATGAGATAGTAACCGTTATACACGCAGCAGCAACAAGGCAGCTTCCACCAACTGAAATTCAAATATACACACCAATTGAATCCTCACCAATAAAGATTCAAATCTACACTACTTAATTATCAATTTTTTTATTCTCCCCACCATCTCCCTAAAATATTTTTTTTTCTTTATTTTTTTTTATTTTGTATCACTTTTTAGTTTTTATTTTATTTGTCTCTATGATTGTACATTATTTTTTTAAAAAAAATATTTTCAATTATCGTTTTTTAATCTTATCCATTATCTTTTACTTTATCTTCATTTTAATTACTTATTTTTGTCATTTACTTGTTTTCTGTCGCATTTTCCAACAAATAATTTCCCTTTCTAATAAGAGGACAAAAATAGTACTCCTTCTAATTCTTTTAAGTTGTCCCATTTAATTTTTTTTGACGTTGTTCACTCTTATTTTGGGTATGATGATGATTAGTTCACTCTTAATTTATATTTTATTTTTAATCAAACGTCAAAATACAATCAAGTGAGATTTTGTTTGATTCGTATCAATGTAAATTTTATTAATATCAAATTTTTGTAATTTTTAATTATGCACAATTAGAGATATTTATAATCCTATTAGTCAATTGGATGGTATGTCAAAAGATAAATGGGGCAACTTAAAAAAATTGGAGGGAGTAATTAACAAATTGAATTCTACAAATATGGGCGGTTCTAATTTCTAACCACATTTTGAGTGCTCAATCGCTTAGAGCCCCAAAAATTATAGGCTCCAAAATTGTTTTCAAATGCATTTTTTTTATAAAACAAATTTTGCTCTTCATACTTAATTTTTCGCCTTTCAAAGATTCGTTTGATTATTAGATGAATTTTAAGTTTTTATTGCAGTTGAACAAATATTCAAGCAAAAACTATTTCATTGTAGAATGTAATTATACATTTTGTGTTGAGTATTTTTATATTTGATGAAATTTCTTTAATACTTCATTCTTAAATGCGTAAGGGCCTCATTTCGTAAGAAGTTAAAATAAAATGAGGCTCCATTTTGGAAGAGATTGCAAAAATAGGGCTTTTATAATTTTTGCTTCGTCCCTATGTTAAAAAAATGAATCAAAAGGTCAAACTAAAAAGTGACACATGTTAGAACGACATGAAAAAAAAGCAATAAAAATAGAACGCAAAGACTAACTACAAAAGTGGTGCATACTTACTTCCTATATTCAATAATAATACTTGTTATACTTTACTTTTTACACAATTTAACGTGTTATTATGATTATTATATATTCCCTTCAATTCATCATTAATGTCCCATTTGATTTTTGCACTCTATCCAATACATTTATTCAATCTTTAATATCTCTAATTGTGCATACTTAATAATTATAAAAAGTTTATATGAATAAACCTTACATTGAGACGAATCAAACAAGATCCCATTTGACTATGTTTTGACTTATAAATTAATAATAAAATACAAATTAAGAGTAAGAGATGAATAATGTCCAATAACTAAATGAGACGTTAGTGCTGAATTGGAGGGAGTATTAATTATACATAACTAAAAATTATAAAAAATTAATTTTATGAAAACATAAGATCCAGTTCGACTATATTTTTTCTTACATCTTAGTCGCAATACGTAAAATAACCTTAGGTAGTGTTTGGCAACATAAAATTCATTTGAAAATAGGGAATTTAATTTTGATATTCACATTCAAGAATTGTAAATGACACCTATATGCTTGGAATTTGCAAATTTTGTTGCTTGACAAAATTTTACATTGTTATTGCAAGTCTATGGAATTGATTTAAATTCCACATTTCAAATTCAAGATTTGCCAAATATAGTATTTGGTCCAATTCAACATTTGGAAATAAATTTCAAGTTGCCAAACATACCATTAAATAATTTTGAACGATGAATAAGGAGTATTAATAACAATAATATAGCAAATATTTTACAATAATTAAGATTTAAGACAAAATCGAATATTTAAAATAAAAAAATAAAGGGAAATTAAGAGTAGAGAATACGTCTTCTATACGTTGTGTCCATCAGTCATGTGTGCAGCTCAGAGTATGTTAGCTTAAAGCATCAGTATCAGTATATAATACTACTTGTAAACTTAAACGGCACAAAAGGGTATTTTCGTATTTTCATCCACTTCCCCATCCTTTTTTTCCTATTTGTTTCAAGAAGAGAGAGAAAAACAAACCATAACAATCATAAATTCTCTCTCTTTATTCTTTTCTTTATTACAAAGAACAGTAGTATAGCTAGCTGCTAATTTAGTGTAAAGAACACATTGTCAGTGAAAATTTCAAAAAGAAACAGATTTTTGATTTGTGGGTACATTTTTTTACGATCTAATTGTGATAATATTGAGGATTTCTTGTGATTTTTGAGTAAAACTTGAACAACTAATATAGTATAAAGGTACCCACTTTCTCTCTCTCTATATATCTTGTTGTTTGAGTGAATTTGGGTTTGTATTCACATTTTTATAGCTGTTAGGTTGAGAGAGAAAATGGACCACCGTGGAACTCCGGTGAGGAAACCGCATACTTCAACTGCAGATCTACTCACTTGGTCGGAAAATCCTTCTGCTGATTCTGCTTCTCTTTCTTCTAATCGTCCTATTCGCAATGTTCAGGTCCCACTTTCTTGTTTCTTTTATTATTTTTTTTTCTGATTTTTAAAAATATTTTTGGGTTTTTATTTTTTGAAATTTGAATTTGGGTTTTGTTTGTTGAAAAGAAGAAGACTATTCTTGGGTTAAATTTGATTTGTTATAATAAAACTATATTTGTGGGTTTTAATGGAATTTGAATTAATGGGTAATATTTTTAACAAATGGGTTTTTAAATTCAAAAAAATTGATTGTTTGACTGTGATTAATAGTGGGGTTTGATTTGATTTTGTTGGGAAATGAGCAGCCATCAGATGGGATCAGTAAGGTGGTATTTGGAGGGCAAGTGACAGATGAAGAGGTTGAAAGCTTGTTGAAAAGGTAAGATCTGATTTTCAGTTCAGTATTTACCAAACTGATTGTTTTTCTCATCTTTATTTAGCTCAATATTTTCTAAATTGATTGATTTCATCCTGCACTAATGATGAATATGTGATTAAATTTGAACCTATTGGATCTTCAATCTTCCCATGTTGATTGTTGCATTCATTGTTGGGAAATTTGCAGTATGATCTGTTAGTTTAATTGATTCGGTAGTATACAAGGAAATTACTGAATTAGTCGGTGTTAGTAGTTTTCTGTAAAAGTTTTGTTTGCATTTTAAGGGAATTTCCTGTTTTTAGTTGCTCCATTTAATGATCTTGTTGTATAAGATTTCTATATCTATAATTTTAAAAGGTGTTGTATTTAATCTAACATGGCTGTCTTTTCTAATCCTACTCTTTGATGTTACTCCTTTTGTGTAATTTTGCTTTCTTTACAAGCTCTGATTGATTTTCCGAGGGTCTCATGATTTGCTAATCGCCTTACGAATTGTGAATCGAAAAAAAGCAGATCATAGTCGATTTTAAGCTATTTTTGAATCATTTTGAGTGAATTGTGATTTTTAAAGATGAACTAATTAGCGAATCATGTTTCTTTTTATTTTGCCTTGGTGTAGATTTGAGTGATTGATAAAATATAGATAATGTTGACCAATGTCACATGATTTTCTAATCGCCTCGCGAAATACGAATCAAAAAAAGCGAATTATGGTCGATTTTAGGCTATTCTTGAACCATTTTGAGCGAATCGCGAATTCATAAGGCAAACTTCTCTTGACTTTAAGGATGTCAAGTCAATGGTGTTCCAAGCATAATGTACTGACAAGGCCGCATCACTATAGCACGTCAATATTATAAAAGTTTTTTGAGTTTAACGCTACCATAATACAGGTCTCATTGACCACAAAATCTGTTCCATTACTGTTAGCTCGACCAAAACCATTTTTAAGATTCGAAGTTTAATGCGTGGATCTGACTTGTGAGTGTGGTGGGTAGAAATGAAGTGTAAGGATTAAACTGCTGTATATCTCCTTCTTCAAATACCTAGTGCATGTATGATACTCATTTATGCTATATGTTGTGTTAGGAAACCATGCTCTGAAAACAAGCTTAAAGAGATGACTGGTAGCGGTATTTTTGCAGCTGAACAAGAAGACAATGACGAAGAAGCTGAAGGTGCCACCCAAACGCCAAGCAACAAAACTGGTGTACGTATGTATCAGGTATATAATAAATTTTTCCTCAAGTATAAGGCTTTAGTATAGGAAATTTTGAGTATTGGCTGGTATAATCTGTTAAGAGATACATAGAAAACAAGTTTTAGAAAAAGATTTCATTTGTTACTTGTATATTTTGTCGGCTTTTTTATCTACATCAAAGAACCTTTATGTATAATAAATTATATAACTAATTTTATTAATAAAGATAGATATATATTCTTGATTAACTAAAAGATATCATAAAAGATATCATATTAGATATAAAAAAATATCTAATTATTAAATTTCTATTTCTATTTTCCAATAAATACTTCTAGTTTTTTAAGTTATCCAATGTAAAAAGTTCTAAAAAGTTAATACTATGAAAATATGCATTAAGACGAATCAAACATGATCTCATTTGACTATATATGCCAAAAATAAAATCAATTAATGAGCAATAGTTAGCTACAATGACTGCAACAATTATTAGAGACCGAAGGTATTACATCTGAGCGCACGTAGCAATATTACACTATAACTTTTTAGACTAATTATTAAAAAAATTTTGATGAACTTTTGGCGTTTTAAAATTAGTAAATTAAACCAAAACAAAAGTAATACTATCAATGTTTGAGGTTCCTAATTTATGTGTCCCTGCGCGGTACGAGCACTTTGCATATGGTTAGAACTTCCCCTGAGTACACGGTATTATCAATTATGATCGTAATATTGGGATGGTTTATCCCACATTGACAAACTAAAGATGGTGTGTGTACTTTATAAGTTATTGGAGCCCTTCTTAACTTTGCCATATGGTTTTAGGGAATGGTATATATCTTTTTGGCTTATGAAGTGTGTGCACCTCGTGTCTCCCTGTTAATGTGTTGGCATTCATAATAAGTCCAGCCTAATCTAATACGTCAAGTATATGCAAAAACCGAGATCTAGTTACTTTGCAAGTGCTCTATAAGACTAATGTAAAATGGAAGATTTTTACAAATGACTAGATGAACGTGCTATATAATTCTTCTCAATTAATTCAGCTAGTGCCTTTCAGGACCACAAAACAATAGTCTTTCTGCTTCAAGTAAAATGCCCCTATTTTCATGATGTGTTTGGTAACCTGTCTTACAGATGTTTCTTATTATATGTTGTTGGTCCTTAATAGTTAGTTTTTGGAGTATAAGTAAGAACTGAAATAGTAGTAGTTCTTTAGTTGGTTACAATATTGACATCTTGACATTCTTGTAATATTATATGGTGGTTTGGTGTACCAGCAAACTCTTACTGGAATGAGTCAAATCTCATTTGGTGCTGATGAGAGTGTTTCTCCAAAGAAACCAACCACTTTACCTGAAGTCGCAAAGCAGCGCGAGTTGAGCGGAAATCTCGATAGCGCAGCCGAAGCTAAGTTGAAGAAACAACTATCCGATGCCAAGTGCAAGGAGCTATGCGGGCACGACATATTCGCCCCGCCACCCGAAATCAAGCCTCGGGCGACTGTACGTTCGCCCGCATTCCAAGAAACCAACAGTGAACCCGTAGTTAAAACAGCGAAGAAAATCTCCGACCAGAAATTTGCGCACTTGTCCGGAAACAACATCTTCAAAGAAGACGCACCTCCGAATTCAACAGAGAAACCCTTGAGTAACGCCAAACTGCGAGAGATAAGCGGGAATAATATATTTGCTGATGGAAAAGTAGAGTCCCGAGACTACTATAGTGGGGTCCGAAAGCCTCCTGGTGGTGAAAGCAGCATCGCCCTCGTTTAATCATGCTGGAAATCTTTCTAACATTGCTTCTTTTTTTAATCTTCACATTATTGATTCGTGTGTCATCGATCTTCGTTGTGCGTAATGGTTCTTGTATAACTTGACCTAGAAACCACGACGTTTGGTCCATATTTGGTTAGATGTTTAACTTGATGATCAGAGCTACAGACTTTTTGCTAATTGGGTTGTAATGTTTATAAAAAACGTTGGTGTTTCAACTTTCAAGTAGTTGGGGCTATTTAGTTTATTTAAATTTAAATCATAGACCCTTCTTTTTGTTCATCTTTTCCTAACTTTCTTGATGGTATGCTTGTATTGCAAGTGATGTTTATCAAGTCCAATATATTGGGCTTCAATTGTTTGCAATTTGTAGCAATAGGATCTTTAGAGTTGACTTAAATGATGTGCTATTGCCTTTTTGAGTTTGTGGCAACGTAAAATATTCTTGGGATTCTATTATAATCGAGCTGTTTCGGCTAGAGGATATATCACTTTTTTTTAGTAAGATTTTGAGTTTAAATAGGAGGAAGGTGGAGTTTACTGAAGCTAGGCTTTGTATGGTTTGAAGCAATCTCTAAAAGCATAGTTGGACGTTCACATATTTGATTAGACATAACCTATGCAATAGGAATTGTAAGTAGTAACACGCATAAGCTTTAAATTCAACAATTTTAATAAAGACAACTTAGATATAAAAAATAATAGGTCTTAAGTTTGTGCGATCAAAGGATAAATTGACTACTATTCTAACCAAAACACTGGCAACTAAATTGTTTGAAGATCTCTTGTTTCATGTTGAGTATTGGAGATTCTACGATTTAACTACCCAATTTGAGTGGGAGAGTTAGAAAATTTAAAAATATACCTTGTGTTTATTTTAGGATAACAATTGATTTCCTTCCTTGATTGAATAGATTGGTTAGGGAACTCCTTTAATTTATATTGATGTACTTTTTCTATTTATATTTCCGATATAAATATATAAACATAAATTCTAAATTGTGTCAATTCTTAGGTGAACGATGAGTTCATTTGAAAATATGAAATAAATTTAAATTTAGAATTTGACAACTTAAAAAAAATTCAAATTGAAATTCGAGCAAATTCCACTTTCATTACAAAAAATTAATTAAAGTTGAAAATTCGAGAATGACTGACCAAGTCTTCTCAACTCGTAAGTAGGGGTGTGCAAAATGAGATCGGACCGACGGTCCGGACCAAAACCAGTTGAGATCGGACCGGATTGATTGCATCTGATCCAGGGCGCTCCGGGTCTTACATATTCATTATTACGGGTTTCCGGTCCGTTCTAAACCCGGAAAAATCCTGGTTAGACCGGATGTACATAAAGTATAAAGGTAATTTTGAAGGGAAATAATATTTACGATTTTTATATATATACTTATTTAAAGGCTTTAAATATTTTTTTCTAAGACAAAATAATTTTTTAATTCAAATATTTTTTATTTTATAATAATTAATTTGCTAAATTACTTTAAAAATCTTCCATTTTTTAATTTATTTTTGGTAATCAAAAATTATTTCCGATCTAACCGGTTTATACCCGGACCAGACCAGAATGAATCCGAATTAGACCGAAACCGGGCCAGTCTTAGCATATTCGGTCTCCGGTCCAACCGGGTTTGGACCGGTGAAGAGGTCTACTCGTAAGTAGTAGCAATTTTTAAAATATAGGTATTTTACCAATTATTTCTTTACACGTCTGAACGTCGGAAATACAGGTAGAAATTTGTACACGTCTAAACGTCGGAAATATGATTTTTGGTAAAATAATTAAGGTATAAATTTAACAATAAAAATTTCTTTTTTTCTAGAACTTCAGTCTGTTTATATTTCGTCGTTCTCACCTCCCAGAGAAAAAAAAGGTGAAGAAAAATGTGGAGCATCATAAGCACATTTTCTCCAGTAGTTTACAGGAGTCAACTCCACAATTATCATCCTAATCCTCTGAAGTTATTCCATTCTACTTCAATTCGAACTTTCCGCCTTCCTTTTCCAAACCTCAGAGTCCGAGCTTCTTCAACTGCTGTAATCGAAGTGACGACGGTTTGCTTCTTTTCTTTGCTCTGCTTTATTGGTTATGGATTTCATGTTAATCGTATTTTTCTGAAAAAATGATTTTCTATTTCTTGTGTTTGGTTACTGGAATGAAGTTTTTTTTTGTTTTTTTTTTTTTTTTTGAGATAATGGAATGAAGTTAATTGGTGCGTTTGGGCTAGAATTGTGGATGCAAAACAAATGCTCATCATATCTGATGTGATTTTATTCCACTTGAATTTGAGGGCTACTTGAGATTCTAACCCGTAACCATCTGATATGTTATGGACTCGACAATTGATTGTAGTTTGTGAATATTGTATTTTTACCCCAATATAGTCATGTTTTTGTGGTTTTATGTGTTATCTCGTATTTTGTTAAGTGGTACTTCCTGTGTCCCATTGAGAATGCAAGATTTAAGCTACAATGTTTGGAAATATTTTGCATTCTCAAATGGGACATAGGGGGTATTGTTTTGATTAGTGATAGGAATATAGTTTAGATGACTACTTACTAAATATTATATGGATTAAGATTTCACAAAATTGTTTTATGATGCGGTTTCACCGTGAGATAGCCTTATACATGGGTTATATAGCCAAACTAATTCAAATTATTAGAGTATGTGCTTGTTTTGAGCTTCTCACAAGGGTAGCTATTAAGGTTTTGAATCTTGAAAGTTAGTGGTTTCAAACAAGGGTTGTAGTTCAACTTTTTGTAAAACAGGGAGCACTATGGCGTGCTTGAGGCATTTATCACACAACACTATTCACGACATGACTTAGTACAATACTACAATACAATTTGTTTTAAGGCATGATGGGCACAACACACGGGTGTCCTAACACGACTCAGTTCTCATGCTAAGAATTCATTTATAGGTAACCAAGCACGACATGACACGACATAATACTATTCATGACATGATACAATTTTGCATGAGACACGACAGTCACGACATGTGGGTGACTCAACATGACACGATTTACTTGCTTACTCACAAGTACAGATCAAGCAAGGTTCCCTCTTATAACATAAAATCTATCCTATTAAACTTCATGATTTTTCTAACAATGTCTTAGTTTGCCCTATTCTAGGAAATAAATTTTATCCTTACGGATAGGGATTCAACTATTGAGTGTAGACCAAATGGTTGTAGTTATTAGTACTTGATCTCAATAGTTAAAACATATCTACGATGGAAAGTGTATTCGAAATTTGTGAGTTACTATGTTAATTTCATTATACATATTATTAGAGATAGCTAAGATGCATATGCCAAGGTGGATGTTTAGACATATCCTAGATTATAGAATGTAAAATGAAGACATAAGAAAGGATACTAAACTCAGAAATATTGAAGGCAAAATTAGAAATAACCGTATACATTGATTTGACCATGTGCAAAGAAGACAAAAAACACGTAAGTTTAAAAAGTGAAATTTTGATAAGTTGAAGAGCTTTGAAGAACAAGAGGCAGGCCATTGATGTCATTAATAACATAAGTAAAAAATTACATGAAAAATTGAAATATGTTAGAGCATATGACATTATGACCATAGATAAAAATGAATGGAAGGTGAGAATGTATGTGGATGAATTTGGAATTACTTTTCTTAGCTGTAAATTAATATTAGATATGGATGAATAAAGTATTATATTTGTTAGCTATGATCTCTCATATTGACGTGGTTTGTTTTTGGTAGCTGACCTCATATTAATGGGTCTAAAACATAGACATTGTTATGGCATAGCTTTAGGCGTTAATTGGTTACTTTGACAGGGCTAGGTGTGGTGATTCCTTAAGTTGAACACTTTTAGAGCACCATTTGTGAGTGTCTCAGGGTATATTTGAATATCTTTTGGTCTTAGCTTCAGAAGAAGCCCATTTGATACAGGCACCAAATATGTTTTCTCTTCTCTTCTAGAACCATAATTAGCTGGAAGGAAATGGATACTTTAGTGGTGTTGTCAAAGTTCGGCATGATCAACGTTGATACTTTAACTTATAATGGACATCTAGTCATGCTTGTGCTTTGGTAGATGGGGGTCAGGGGATACGAAAATCAGACAGGTTGTACCCACAATTGGGTCGGTATTAATATTGGGCGGGGATTTTTATGGCCCATATTCCAGCTCAGTACATTGCAAGCTCTAGATGTACTTAGATGATAGTACTCTGAGTTAAAGAAAGTATATCTGACTTGTCTGACTTTTGCACTAATTATGGACAGTGGTTTGGGAAGGAGTTTTTGTCTTCTCAATCAGTATATTTAGTTTTCTTTCTTTACATTGTCAATATGTTTTGATTAGGAGCAAGGGAGGGAAGCTGAAGGTAATAGAGTTTTCCAAAATACAGGAATTCAAGTAAATAATCAACCTAAAAGTGGAAGACTTTTGACTGTATTACTTGCACCAAAGCATCAAAATGCTGACTGCAAATTATGTAAATGGACATTTGTTTTAAATGTCCTATAGGACTTAGATTGAAAAATATGTAGAAATTTAGGGGTTAAAAATTTATAATTAAATATAATTATGCATGTTCGGCGATTCGGTGACTGCCTTCTGTATCATTTGATGCCAGTTAGAGAATCAGACAGGGTTAGGCTATAGCGCAGTTGAAGTCATACCAATTCTTATTACAAGCCAGCTCACATCCCTTCTAACACTATTCTGCAATATGGCACTCTTATAGGTTGCTTTGTATACTTTAGTCTCACCTTTGTATACCATGCATCTGGCTTTACCCAAGTACTACTTATTGCGCATGTCTTTGAATTTACTTTAATACCAATTAACCATTATGGCAAATAGGGTCATTTTCCAAGCTCATTGTGTACATACCTCTAGCATGAATCTTATCGAGGCTATGTGGGAAAGTGGGAGGTGAAATCTTAAAGAATTTAAATGCTAACAACCAGGAGATAGTAATTCGTAAATATCTTATCTGCATTTTTATTTCTTTCCGGTTATGTAATTTTGCATAGCTTAAAACCAGTAGATTGAACTGAATGCTGTCTCTTGGTTTGTCAATGAGACCCGATAAATTGTACGGCCTGTCCTTTATAAAATGTGAACGACGACATTTCAAAAGTTGCACCTTCCTAATTTCGTGGTTAAATTTTCAGGAGCCTGTTACCACTGATGAGAAAAAGCATACCAATGGTAGCATTTTAGGTTGCCCAATTTGTTATGAACCCCTAATGTGGAGTGGTGATTCAAGTTTATCAATGTAAGCTATTCTGAGCTTGTATATCCTATAACACTTTGTCAAATCTCTGCATATCATGTTCTGTAAAATTTTTTCTGGTTTCCTGTTGAAGTTAACATGACATGACTTCTCATTAATGGATTTGAATGAATTTGCAGAGAAACTGTCCAGGGCACTATCCTAGAGTGTAACACCTGTAAGAAGACGTACTATGAAACTGGATCCAGTTTCAATCTGACGGCATCAAGTGGATCCAAGGATTATAGGGAATCAATGCCGCTAGTGACGGAGTTTTTTAGGTGTAGTAAATCTCGAAAATTATTCACATTCTTTCTCTTTCTTTCTGTTGTAATCATCATACAAATAAATTGTTTCTTTGAACAGTACTCCTTTTATGTCCGTTCTGTACGAAAGAGGCTGGCGCCAGAATTTTGGGCTTGGAGGTTACCCTGGTCCTGATAGAGAGGTGATGAAATGAGTTCTCTGTTATGAGTTTGCTTAATTTTGCTAGAAATTATAGTAACGAGAATTGTTATCAGAATTAGTGTCACATGGATACGCTAATCTACTCGCGAATCGCAAGTCAGAAAAAACGAATTATTATTGGTTTTGGTCTATTTTTGGGCCATTTTGAGCAAATAGTAAATTCAAATATCGAATTGGCTGTGAATTATGTACCCTGAATACCACTGCTGATAATTTTAGAATCTGCTGAATGTACTTTTAGCTTTGCAGTTTTTTCATGAGGGCAACACTATGTTGACTTTCTTTTTACCCTTTATTTCCCATACAAAATAGCCTGTGATACTCATTGTTGGTGTGTGATGAATGCATTATTTATGGGTTCGATATAATATTCCTGTTTACAGTTTGAAATGGCAAAAGAATACTTCCAGCCCGTGTTAGGTGGAAACATTGTTGATGCTAGCTGTGGCAGTGGTTTATTTTCAAGGCGTTTTGCCAAGAGTGGACTTTTTTCTCGTGTTGTTGCTCTTGACTATTCACAAGCAATGTTGCAGCAGTGTTATGAATTCGTAAAAGAGGACGCAGGCTTCCCCAAAGAGTAGGTTATCCCTTGCTATTCCTGTTTGTGTCCTTAAGATTAGTATAATCTCAAACTTTGCCTGGAACTAAGATGTTGGCAATCTATCTCAACAAACTTGCTTTGCAACTCTGTCATTCAACAGGAAGCTAATTTTGGTCAGAGCTGATATCTCTAGGCTTCCATTTGTTTCTGGTTCCATTGATGCTGTGCATGCTGGTGCAGCATTGCATTGCTGGCCTTCACCGTCCAATGCTGTAAGTATGATTTCTTATGTACTGATGATTTTATCTTGCGTGTAAACTTTTCTGGGCTCCCACTCTACATTGTTGTTGGTTCAGGGTGCACAAACCTATTGTGATGTGTGTGTTAAATGTCATGAATGGGAATGTGTTTCACGGAAAGATTTTAAGAGATGCTGTTTATTATTATTTCAACCCTTTTGAGTTTTATTCCATTATTAAGATACATTCTATTGTCTTAATGTAGTTTGAAAAAGACTATTTTTGTTTATACATTATACGAACTCTATGCTTTGTCAATTAGATCACCTGTTTGTTCTGTTTATCCTTTAACCTTTATTGTGGTTGGACAATGGACACTCGCTTGTTTTCCATGTTTAATCTTAATGGTGGTTGGATTCTTGCTGGAGAAACATGCTGTGGAAGGTGACTTCATTTTACATGTAGCTTTGTTTTGATTAACCACACACAATGGTCAACATGTCTTGCAAAGAAGAAAGGAGTGCGTATAAGTTACTCAGTTATATCCAAGTTTCCTTATGTAGTGTTTGGGACCAAGTATTTCATTTCAAATTATGGATTTCAATTATGAAATTATAAATGAAGAATTTGAGAATGACAAGGTTTGGGTAGTTATTCTCAAATTCTCAATTATAACTATTTTAAAAATAATGGTGGAATTTAATCTAAATCCAAATTTGAAATTTTTTGATTTGCCAAACAATAAATTTGAACCAATTCTAAATTTCCAAATAAAATCTTGATTCCCAAACATAGCATTATTTTCTTTTTAAAAAGAATGGTCTATCAAACTTGTCCCAGGTTTGATTTCAATTTTGGAAGAGCAGTTGCTTATTGTTAAACATTCTCTGCTTGTCTACAAGGTGGCAAAAAATGTTTCTTTACTTCCATAACAAAAGATGGCTATCCCTGTGGCGCTATATCTTCTGCAATGTGCTTCTGTGTCTTTGTATGAGCTTTACTTGTACTGTGCAATAATGGCTATGATATATGTTTATTGTTGTTCAAAACTCAAAAGGCCCTCGAGACAATTAATCTTCTCAGTGCCTTTGCTTGCATTCAAAATAAAACTTTTGTGGTTTAAAAGTTCAAAAAAAAATGCAGGTTGCTGAAATCAGTCGAATATTACGACCTGGGGGTGTATTTGTTGCCACAACTACCATAGGAGATGGACCGTTTTCTCTGGTTCCGTTTAGGAGTAATTTCCGTGAGGTAGATGACTACCTTTGCTATGAGCCTGTGATATATTCTATAGTTCAATCGTATTCAGGCATCCATCTATTTTTGGGTACATAATGTGAAATTAGTTAATATTGTGCTGTACTCATAGATTCTTGATTTCTGTGGTACTGTTATAGTACCTACAGCAATTTTCAGGATCACGCATATTCCTCTCTGAACGAGAGCTTGAAGATCTATGTACAACCTGTGGCTTAGTGGATTTTAGATGCACGAGGAATGGGCTATTTGTTATGATCTCTGCTACAAAACCCAATTAAGCTTTCAAATCCTCATCTTTGTTCATTTAACTTCATGCACTAGCATCAATGGTATCCATGTATTCACAGATGCATTGGTTATATGACTAGCATGCAGGAACATTTTTCTGCATCATTGTGGATATCATTGTCCTGTATATTTCTGTATCATTCTTTCTGCTTGTATAGTATTGCTACGTTCTTGTTAATATCATCGATATTTGTTGTAACACTATTAAACTTGAGGCAATAAATAAAGTACACTTATATATTATCTGGATTATCTGGTTTACAGATATGAATACGATTGAACTAAAACTATCTGCCTCAAGTATCTCATTCTGGGCAAGCCAATTGCTCCAGGAAAGTCCGTTAGTGCTCGTACTTTCTCCCTTTATTGCATTTGCTTGAAAGGTGAATTTCTGGCCGTATTTTCGCTCGTTACCTTTTGCTTTACTCTCTCTTCATATGTTATTTTTATAAAGTTTAAGTTTCTGAGATACTTGTTGCATGAATACAACCTTATATCTTATTATTACCACTGCATATTTATAATTACACAAATTACTATACGAATACAGACTTATGCAGTATGCCATTTTGTACAGAAACAAATATAGATGGGAAAAATTAGGCTAGCCAAAAGTGTAAATTTGCTGTATTTTACATAGCTTAGAATTTTTTAACTGCGGACTGTGCATTCTTTTGGAAAACCCTGAGGGAACCTTTGTCTATCAGTGCAGTAATTGTAAACCATGTAGTTTCTCTGTACCCATTGTAGCCTTTGCTGACTTGTGGTATCGAGTTGTTGGCCCATCCAGGTAGAGCTTGTGCCCGAGCTACGGCATGAAGATCTACCGTTGATCCAGACACATGCATCGGCGTTGAAGTTCCTGTATGAAGCCGAAAAAGGAGCCTTGGACCAGTCTGTCTTGATCCTTCCTCCTTGTGTTGCCCAGTCTTCAGCATCCCAGAGGCTAGAGTATAGCCTCATTGCCTGCTTTTTTGGGAAAGGGATTCCAATAGATTCCAAGTTCTTGAATTCTCTGATTGGTGTACCGTCCACAGAAAATCTGAGACCAACCGACTGTAAGGTAAGAACTAAGAAACACTCTACTTGTAGACAATTATGATCACATATAATTCCAGCTACTTTATAAATGTTTACTTCTAACAATGTGATTTTTTGATGACATCTCTAAATAACTGGTCAAACTTGTTAAATCATGTTTACTGTATATACGTGAAGTTGCTAATGATGTTTGCTACTAAGAATCGATTGGAAACAACCTCTTTGTTATCACTAACAAAGGTAAGGTTGAATATATCTGATCCCCCAAACTTCACCCTAAGCCAGAGGTATTGGGGTGATGGAATGTTATTTTATGTTGATTACTTACATGATTCTTTGGGGATTCCAGAGAACGGAATAGGTATGGAAGTCTTTTGTTGGGTCAAACCAGAGACGAAATTGTTGCTCTCTGTTACCTCTCCCTTGAGTGAAGACGTTTGTGTGGAGAGTATAAGGCTGACCGGTGGTGTTGCCCAAGAATTCAAAATCTATCTCATCATGTGTAGGTCCTTGGGATGATAACTGATAAATCAAGACTTTATAAACATTAGCATATTTGTTTTTTCAAAGACAAGGTATAAACTTCATTTCGAAAAACGAAAAAACAAAGACTTGAAAGGGATAATTACTTACATAGTAAGCAGTTACAGTCCCAGCAGAGTTACCGGGAACAAGCTTGATTTGCATATCAATCTTCCCAAAGAGGTATTCATTTTTTGATTGAAAGCCAGAGCCAGAGGCCCTGTCAAGGGTCAGTGTGAGGAGCTGACCGCCACTTAAAATCTTGGCACGGCCAGCTCCCCAAGTAATGTCGAAGTTCTGGGAAAAACCGCCTGCCGCAGCAGCCACTTCAATCAAAGATGCTGCGACGAGGACGGTGATGACAAGCATAAACGAGGAATTAGCAAAAGGAGCCATTAGAGAACTAATAGTGGTGATTGGTAGGTGATTATATTTATATATTTTTATGTTTCAATATTATGTTATGTTTTGATGGTTTCTTAGAGTGCATGGGCAGGTATATTTATAAGGGAAAGGAGTGGTTAAAAGATGATAAAGGCGGCTGTTGAAGTTTGGGTAGAAAGACAAAGACCGGTTGACTACTACTGTTAAGTGTTATGGATAGGAATTAAAACAAGGATTAATGAATGGAGGAAGATTCAAATGATAAAGGTTAAACAGCTGGTGTTTGTACATAGAGCACTTATTTTAGTACAAGTATGTTATGAGGATTTTTCTCGAGCCGAGGGACTTTTTGGCTGCATCATCTTTTATGGGTAAGGGTTGTCGGGTTGCCGCCTTTTTCATTTCCCAAGACCCTGATCATCGTTTTTTATGAGCGGGCTACACTTGGTATAATGATATGATGTACTTTAACAAAAAGTTGGTATCGGTCAATTAA
The DNA here is from genome assembly GCA_019425755.1 of Amaranthus cruentus. NCBI lineage: Eukaryota > Viridiplantae > Streptophyta > Magnoliopsida > Caryophyllales > Amaranthaceae > Amaranthus > Amaranthus cruentus. The sequence continues at coordinate 5,961,569 of CM033455.1, forward strand.
TTTTGTTTTTGATGTAATGCAGCTGGAAAAGTTTTGAGACTGGTGGAAGCTCTGTGCATTTTGTGTTACCACATACAGCTAGTAAACCCAAGGTTAGTAAGCCTTTAACCAACTGTTTACGAAGCTTTCTAGCACGTTCATATTTTAGCCTTGAGTTCACGAGAACACAGGAAAGAAGTATGTGGCTAACATCTTTTATTTATTTTATTTATTTTTTATTTTTTCATTTGTGGGTAAGGCTGGAGATTGATTTGTATGCAAAAAAGGAAGAGAGAATTAGTCCAAGTTGTAGGTGATTAATTCAAATACTTTTTACAAGGATGGAACTAAAAACCTTCTATCATAAGACCAATTTATAATTTTATGGTTATAAAATAAAAAGTTACCATTCGAGATTCAGCTAGTCTCCTGAGAGACCGTCTTTCTGAGAGACGTCTCTCAGGCCCAATCTATTAAAGCTTATTGCCTACACTTACTCTACATTTTCCCTTATGGGCCAACCTAATTAGAGATGGTCTCTCAAAGAGACCGTCTCTCACAAGAATTTGTGTTCGAGATTAATCGTTGCAAATGTTACTAAGGTTAGGAGTCACTCACAACCTACAATAACAACGTCAATGGTTTATTTCCAAGAATATGAGGTTGAGTAGATGAATGAAACCAGTTAATATATAAAATTAAGGGTGAAGCTAGATTTTTTAATTGGGGGTTAAATAGTTGATAGAGTTGCAAAAAAATTATAATCAAATGACTAGCGAAAATCTTAGTTGTTGAATGACTGATACACAATCAAAAAATTATTTTTGAAAGATCGATACACTAACAAAAAATTAGGGTCGGATGATTAATAGAAGCAAACAAATATAATCAAAGACCTATAGACTATCTACTAGTATAATGTATGATTTCATAACAAAACTAGAAACATAAAAATTGATCCGAGACTGCAAAATTTTAAAAATGAATTTTGGGGCATTGAAATATTGAAATAATAGTATAGGTATTTGTGCAATGTATAAATTTATTAGTATGAAATATATAAAAATATGATTTCAAAAGAATAATGCAAGTATATATTATCATGATTAAATTTATCGAGTACATGACTTTTCAAAGCTAAAATTAAATAGTAATTTTAAAAAAAATTATTTATCAAATACATTAAATTTCATTTAATTAAACATATTAAATTCTAGGTTAGGTGTATAGTATTGCAATAGTAAATTATATAAATATTATATTTTATCTAATTTAGTTCTAATTTAAAAATAATCATATTCTAAATAGGTAAATATCGTCATGTAATCAACTATTATCCACCAAAATAATTTCATTTCTCAAGGCTTAAGGATGTCATTTGTTATTTTTCATAATTTTTCATATGTATGATTTTCTTTACATTAAAGTTTAATTTAATGTTTGTGTAGTTTAATTTGATTTTGCTCGAGAAGAATGACTGTGATCTGGTAAAAGTCTCGTCTTAGTCAATTAGTCTTATTGTTAAATGCACAAAGATTAAAAAGAAAGAATATAAAAATTAAAAGCAGTAGAATTACTTTTATAAATAAAAATGGAGCAAATTCATTGAAATTGACAAGTTTGAGAATATTTATTACTCCAACTTCAAAAAAAACAAGTGCAGCATGATCCATTTTACTTGAAAAGGTAATTATTTTATGAATTGAAAAAATTGAACTTGCAACTTTTATAATTTGTTAATGGTGTTAATAAGAATGTGATGGTAGTAGGTGGACTATCATATTCTCTAGAACTGACAAGTAGTTGAAAAACAGGGCAAATCCTTTGCAATTTTGAATGAGTTTCTTGTTTTAAGTGATCATAAGTTCAAAGAATTGTTTGGTACGGAAAATACTGGGGCTAAATAAAGTTTGGTCTAAATCGTAAATCAAATCAGATCAAATTGAAATTTTAGCAATTGGTTTGGTCTACGGTTTAAATGGTCTGGTCTGGTTTTTTTTTTCAAATTAAATTACGGTTTACTGTCTGGTCTCGGTTTTTTTTTCCAGACCGGACCGCAAACCGTATTATGGTCAAAAATCATAATTTTATATCTAAAAAATTAAGTTGCTACCTAGATAATTTAAGATGTAATTATATTTATATAGCACTATACACTTGAATGATATTGATGTTAACAACTAATTACAAATTATTTTATTTTTAATTGTAGGTGCTAAATATTTGCATAAATACATGTATTAATTTGGATAAAAATCTAAAAATAAAAAACTGTAGACAAGACCGTTATAAAACGGTTTGGTCCGGTCTGGTTTGGAAAATTTTCAGATCGGAATTTCTGGTTTGGTCTGATTTTAGTATTAGACCAGACCAAACCGGACTGTGTTCACCCCTATTAGTACTATCCAACTTCACATAAGAATAACATTATTACATTATATTACTCCCTTCAAAATTATTAATGATAGAGTTTGTAATATACTATGGGATCTCGATTCTCATCTTAAATTTTTTGTGTACAAATTTAGGGTGCGTAGCGTTCATTTTTAGCTCTAGTTTTTCAATCCGGTTAAGATTAGTACTCTTCCTTCGGTTTAATAACACGCAAATTAATTAAATATTTAACGTATATTTGGTGGTAACATTTTTTTCTTTTCAAAAACAAGCATTAGAATTATCCTAATAGCTTATGGGGTGCCTTGTTTGAAAGTCTGATCGAAATCAGTATTTATATGCCAATTTTCGCGACATGAAAATCAAGAAGATATTTAATGACGTTGACTTTTAAAAAATATATAATTTAAAAATTAAATATAAACAATTGTAATAAAATTCATGTTTAATTAAATAAGCTTATATGTAAATTTACAAGGGGGAGTATTCAATATGAACTTACCTATCTACTTTTTTTTCTCATTAAAGGTTGATACACAATAACACAAGGTTTGTAACACATTTGGAGACTCATCTTTTATTCTTTTCAAGTAATATCTCTCAAGTTGACGGTGCTATATTTTTATTTTTAATTATTTATTAATGTTACTACTTACGTGAGACAAATGTGCTAAGTACATGCAATAAAAGGAGTAAGTGAAGTTAAGTGGTTTTCTTATACTTCCTCCGTTCCGAAATACTCGCTACATTTCGATTTTGTGCACTATTCATCGTTCAAGCTTATTTTACATATTGCGACTAATGTGTAAGTAAAAATATAGTCAAGTGGGATCTTGTTTGAATCGTCTAATCGCATACTTTCATAATATTAAATTTTTATAATTTTTAGATAAGTGTAGTTTAGTATATTAATGATCAAAATTGTGCATTGGATTGCGTAAAAAAATAAAATGTAGCAAACGGAGGAAGAATTTCTTTTTCTGTTTTCTAGGTAACTAAGTGGAGATTCAGATAAGTTATAGAAATTAAATGGCATTCCTAGAAACCTTTTAAGATGTCATTTTCTCTAATCTACGACCATTAAAATCCGTCATAATTATCCTTTTTAGAAATTGGATGGCATGTTGTGTCATTCCAAAATTATTGATATGTTTTATCAACGTCGTTGTCTAGGAGAGTCTGGTACATTATTATACTCCCTTCAATTCAATTTAGTTAACACATTTAATTTGAGTATAAATATTAAAAAATCCAAGGAACACTTAAAATAGTAGATTCATGTGCAGTTTTTAATATTAAGAATTGGAGGGGAACATCTAAAATAGTAGATTCATGTGCAATATTAGGTATTTTTAATATTAAGAAAATGAGGGGGACACCTAAAAATATAGGTCTTAAAATAGAAGTGGAACAAATAAGATGAATTTACCCAATAAGGAAATGAGACAAGTAAAAAGAATCACAGAAAGTATGATACATGATTGTTCTAGTAAATGACTTTTAAGTTGATTTTTTTCAATTGATTTTTAGCTTTTAATTGGTTAAAAATCAAAAATTATCTTTGGTAAATGGTTTATCATTTAACTGAAAAGTTCACTTTTTAAGCAAAAATGAAATAACTAATTTTGTTAATGTTTTCAATAACTTTTGGCCTTTTAGTCAATATCAAATTTACTAAACGTCTTTCAACAACTAGCTTAAAGACTAACAGAAATAACCAACACTTTCAACTACTCAAATAAGTAATTAAAAAGCCAGCAGTCACCAACTAACAATTGATAACCATTTGCCAAATAAACCCAACATCTTTTGGAGCGTATGTTCAAATTTCATTCACTTCACATCTTAACTTAGATATTTAGCTTTTGATCAAAGAAATTTTTGCGTCAGAGAGATTATATGTTGCTTCCACACTTTAAATCCAATAATTCTTGTCAAAGTAATCATATTTAGTTAATAGTGCTTTCATTCATAAATCATACTAGCTTCGAATTAGATGTTTTGAGAACTTTGTTATATTCTAGCTTTGTTTCATTGTTTTATAGTAAAATTGTTCTGAATAATTTTATTTTTTTAATGATTTTTCAATATTAGTCTAACTTTAATGTTGCTTATCTTAGAATATTGCTCTCTAAATAGCAACCACTTTTTGTAGGTTAATTAAAAGCAAATAGTAAAATGACATTTATTATTTATTATTTTCTTTTTTAGATTTTTATTCTAATTTAATTAATTTTTTTTCTTTTTGAGTTTGTAAAATGACCTGTAGGATTATAACTCATATGCTACTTGGGTGTATTCAACATTATCTAAAATTAAATTATCTATAACTAATTAAAAATTGAAATTATTGTAGAGAAATTAGTGAAATACTAATTAGTTTTCTAGACAATATTTTTGTTTTTTTACATTTAAGGTAGGTTTTAGTTAAGTTGATTGATATTGGAACATTGTAAATTTAATCCATTTGTCTACCATTTTAAAAAAATTCACTTATTGGATCACTCCATGTCATTGCCTCCATCTCCATGCACAAACTTATTTGTCTATTCGAGCATATTAGCAAGATTCTTCATTGGCCAAAAGATTGTCCTCATGTAAGCACTCTATTCTCTACAGCTGGCATTTAGCAAAGGCATTATTAGTTTATAACATTCATTATTTAAACTCACCGGTCACCCTTCGCTTTCAGGAGAGGTGTTTAAAACAGATTGATAATTTGATGTTTAACCAATTTTAAAACTGAATACGATTTAATTTGAATATAAAATAAATTTAAAATAATGTAGATCAATGTGGACACAAACCCGATATTAAACAGATTCGAAACACTTGACACGTAATTGATCGGATGACCTAAATAATGAACACTTCTAACCCTCGGTATCTGGTAGTTGGTACTTCTTTTGTTCTCTATTAATATTCCTATAAGAAATGCTCACGAAAATTAAGAAAAATTAGATTAGTTAGATAATAAATATATTATTTTATTAAAAATAGAGTTAATGGAGAAACAAATGAGAATTATAAACATTAAAAAATATAAAAGCAAAGTTGAAAAAAATA